>JAVTVY010021088.1:0-73709 GCA_036873755.1 Hanleya hanleyi | reverse complement strand
GATTATTAACTCCTCACTGTTATCTTCAATAATTCTTTTTGTATTTTCAGAATGAACGTCCAAGAAAGACTAACAGAAAAGCAAAGTAACAAGCGAGAAGAAGGCTGTAACCTCCCTTGCTATCAATTCTCGAAGACAGAAATTGGGGGAAACAGGTATGTACATAAGGCTGCAGTGTCCAATAAACACTTCTATATGTGGCAATTATATTTTCATTGGTGAAGCATTAATGTGTTATATCCCATAATCCAGAAAATGCGGATATGTGTTAAGTTTGCCATATCTTTTAGATCAAATATATTTATTGTTTACAGATCAATCATGCAATATAATACAATTATATGATCCAAATGAGGTAAATATGTTTTATGTACTAGAGAAAACCAATATTCGCCAAGGCCAAGGGTTCCCACACAAGGGGAAGTAACTCAATCGTACATTGAGTAGATCACCTCCCTTGCTGTATCATGGTCGTGATAGTGTTAGAGTAATGGCATTCAACACACATGCTATTGAGCCATTAGGCATTAACTGGGCCACTAGAGACAGCGATAATTTTGTATTTTATTTGGCTTGGTTTGTTTCTAGTTTTTGGACTCCACAGGGAAGTTGCAACAACGCGTTGACTGTGGTAACGCGTGATGCACTTGCTTTGAAGGGTCTTGTTCTTTTTCATTTTTCCTGATGGGTTTGAGTTGAATAAGCACACTTGATCGCATTGACTGCGGTAACGTGTGTGCGTTCAGCTTATAAGTGCTTCATTTTTTCTAGTGAGTTTCTGGAGTGGAAACTCACTAAGTGTGAGTAGTTGACACAACTACTTAGTTCTGTTTTATACAGAAAACAGAATTTATTGTGCATCACAGCCATTGCTGTCAAGTTGGTTGACCGGTAAATTTGGAGCTGCGCATTTTATTTTTCCTGCAGCTTGGTTGGAATTTATTGTAGCTAGATTTGTACCATTGGAGGCGAGTCTGGTTAATAGTATTTTGACAAATCAAGTAAGGCAGGTAAATTTATTTCATGGCAGCCATTTTGGAAGTGAGTATTGCAGTTTATTGAATATTTTCATTTGCATTTTGTGGAGTCTCGCAATTCACACCATGACAGAACTGGTACCAGTAGACGTATCGACGGCACATATTGAACAAGTCCAGGAGAATTCATTGATGGAGAATTCTCTTATTGAGGTAGATAGTTCCAGTTGTCCGGAGTATGTTTCAGAATTAATTGAAAAACATGTAGGGGAATTGCGAACTGAGATGGAAAATCACATACAAAATTTGAGGGGGGAAAGGGAATCTGTTGTTCAGAGTCTCTCTCAGAGCTTGCGAGAATGTGCTAACAGGATCGGTCAGCTGGTATCTAACGAGGGTGAATGTGTTACCAAAATCGGTGAGCTAGTATCTAACCAGAAGAAGCTGCACGGGACATTGACACAATGTGTTGATAAGGTTTGTAAATTGGAGAACTGGGTGGGAACGGAATTGACAGGGATGGAGACTAGATTAGGGGCAGGGGTAACCAACTTGAGTGAACAACTGGGAATGATTATGACAATGATGCAGGATCAGGGGACTAGTCCAATGGTTAGAGGGGTGGGGGCTGATGCTAGTTCAGTGCAGACTGGTGATGGTGCTGTTAGGCTGTCAATGGGCAACGTTGAGCAGGAAAATTTGTCTGTGGTCAATGTTGTGCAAATGCCGGGGTTGGGAGGTGGGGAATGCAATGCTGGTGAGGGTGCCCTGCATGCACCTTATATGGATGCAGGGGTGGTGAATGCTGGCGAGGGGTCAGGGCATCATCAGAGGGTGGAGCACCTTTCTGTGCCCATCTCTGACCCTTTCGTCCCTTCACATAGTAAGGTTGGGGAGGAGCACAAAGGTAGCCATTCCTCTCCACCCATTGATCATTCTGGCATTGCTCATGGTCAGGAGGACAAGGGAGATAATTTAATAGGGTCAAATGTTTCGCAGCCTATCCGGCAACATAAAGCGAGTTTGAGATCGCGTCGACTTCTCCGTGGTCCTCCAACAGTACGCTGGCGTAGCCGTAGCCCTTTAACATCACGTGGCCGTAGCCCCTCGGCATCACCTTTTACACGTAGTAGCAGCCATTCACTTCCGAAAACATTAGTTTTTTCCGGCGATGCCAAAGGTTGGTCGCCGTTTAAAATTAAATTTGAATTAGAAGCTCAAGATCGGAAGTGGAGCAAGGCAAAATCTCTAAAGCGTTTGACTGAGTGCAAGCATGGCAAGGCCATCGAGTATTACTCTTTCTTACCGAAAGCAGTTTGTAATTCTTTTGATGAGCTGTTTGAAGCCTTAGACAAACGGTGTGGCGATCTCGAGCCTCCTCAAGCAACCCGCACCGGTTGCAGGTGGAGGAGCGAGGGGCCGATGACACTTTGGCTGATTTTGCTTATAGGTGTGTTCATTTAGCCGTGAAAGGGTATCCGGAGGCTTCACGTGAGTTAGTCGAATCGATACCCGTGGAGTAATTTTTCAAAGGTTGTATTTTGATTTTTGGGGGGAAAGATAAAAAAATGATAAAATGTCTGACAAAAAATATGTGATATGTGTGGATGTTGAATAATGATGTAGGGATGTTGGATAATGGTGTGTTGGTTGATTTGTGATGTGTGGGTCTGTATTTTAGAATGATTATTTTTGGTAGATTGAGTGTTCAGTAGAGTGTGGTGTGTGTACCTGTTTTAGCTGGTGTGTTGGGAGGACATGTGATGTGTGTTGGAAAAATGTGCAATGTGTGTTGTGTAGCGGTGTGATGGAGATATGTTTGACTTTTTAGGGGGTCAGGAGAAAGGCTTGAGTGAAAGTGAAGTGGATGGGGTTGTGGAATAGTGGGTTGGGTTAAACTTTATCTGTGGGTTAACAACCCTCACGGTTGGCCACATCATTGGGCAATTGTTAAATGGTGTTAAATGGAAGTTACTTGGATGCTACATGAGTTTTGCCGAGAAGAGTGTGCGAATTGTGAGGGCTGATTTAAGAAGGGGAGAGAATGACGGGGCAATCCATGTTGGAGACACAGGGCCAGGGGAGTTTGTGGCCACAACTCTGCTTGTGTCTTCTCTATGAAAGTCCCAGTGCGTTATGTGCCGGTGTTTGTCATCCCGGTTTTTAAGGAATCAGGGTCTGAAATAACAGTCAGACATCAGACAAGCCTTGACCTTGTTTGGTAAAGTGCTCGCTGTGAAGCACTATGTCTGATCAAATTGGGGGATCATTTTGGACATGTTATTCAGACCCTAGCTAATTGATCATTGACAATGCGGTAACATTAGCAACGCAGTGCACTTCAGTTCAATGGATTTCGATGTTCCTTCTGGTCCTGCAGCTTCATCCGCATGCTGAGTGGACGTGTTAGCGGCACCTTGTGCACGGGTGTCTCACATGCGTTAATTCTTCATGTGTGTGTCTCTGTTGATGCATACAGAGGATACTGGTTTCCCGAAGCCTTGAGCTATATGAGTAGTCCCACAATGTATGGAGGACTGACAGGCAGTTACTGTTTTAGTCAGACTATGTTCGCTAGCCAGTCAATCAACTAGTGAGAGACTGAGTGTCTTGCAGTTATTGCCTAAGTCAGATTACTCTTGATGGGATATCTGATATAGCCAGTCCCTTAAGATAGGGGAGTCTGGCAGTTATTTCTTGGTCAGCCTGATTATAGCCAGTCTTTCAATTTAACAGGGACTGATAGGTTTTCAAACTGAGCAAGCTCTCAACGAGTGCTGACAGTCTGATAGTTATTGTCATTAGTCAGAACTTCATAGACTGTCTGATATAGTCGGCCCCTCAATTTAGGAGAGTCTGGCAATTATTTCATTAGTCAGTCTGTTTCTTGACATGCTGTATAGTGTAGCCAGTCTCTCAATTTAAGAGGGGCTGACAGATTATAAAATGTCCGGTGCATTTTGTCAAAATTATTCTTGGACTGTCTGATATAGCCAGTCCCTCAATTTAGGAGAGTCTGGCCATTATTTCATTAGTCAGTCTGTTTCTTGACAGGCTGTATAGTGTAGCCAGTCTCTCAATTTAAGAGGGCTGACAAATTATAAAATTGAGTGAGCCCTTAATTTATGAAGGGATAGTAAGCCAGGTCGCTCCAGCTCCTTTGGGTCTCCTTGGGGAAATTAGAGGTCTGCTGATAAATTGACCTGAGGGTTGGGGTTAGAGATCAGCTTCTTTGATCTGGGGTTGGGCACTTTATTGTCGGACTAATTTTACGTAGATTGTTCTTAGGTTATGTCCGGTTTTAAGCCCAGTTCAAAGTAGAGAAAGCTTTAGGTACAGTTCCATATTTTTATGGGATGTTTTTATCATTGGGAAAACTGGAGTTTTAGATTCTGTCGGTCGCTGGTGCCCTTCCCCAAAAAGAAAAGGGAGAAGGGTGTAGTGAGAATAGGTTTTCTCACTGTCTTGTCAGTTGACTATTAACGAACATTAGTGTCACAGTGATGCAGGGGAGACAAGTGCTTTATTTTTATAGTGTTGTCTCCCCTCTATACCCTTGGTAGAGGGCGCTGATTGCCCAATAGCCAATGAAGGTAACACAAGGGCCAGTTAAAGAAAGCCAGAGAAGAAACTGACCTGGACTAAGACAGACGTGACAGACTACTTCTCTCGGAGTTTTAACCGACATGTAAGCCTGCCCACTATACTGGCTAGTATCTATGTAGCTGTAATTACTACAACATGTACCAGGTACATGCAGACAGCGCGCGCGGGAATGTATCCCGTCTCCATGACGACGCGAGACAATATTCACTGACTGGAGCAATATTACCCTCCCGTGCGGGAATTATCATCCACACCGGGAACTAACACCTGGCACATACACTGCTCTCGTCCAATCAAAATACAGTATCCTCATATTAGGTATACTAACAGCTCATATTAATTATTGTCGTTTTGATACAACGACATATGAAATTGAAAGGGGTCACCTATATTGTACGCTATTGTGAAAATCTGGTAAGAATTGATGGTTTGTGCTCTACTAATTTGAAATATTCAAACGGTTCCCTGTTGAAATGACAGGCTCTATCCGGCTTCAGGTGATCGGACAGGTTCATAAATTCAGTACTACGAATTACTATACTACTAGTGTATCTATTTCTATGGACTGTTGCAGCGTCGTGAACGTCTACATCCAAGAAATACAAAGGGGTACATTAAAAATGGCAGCGATTTCAGTTTAAGAAGAAAAGTCGAGAGCTGTGACTCGAATTCCCTTATTAAAGCTGACAGGAGTGAATGAGTGAATATGATTTAATGTCGCTTTCAACATTATTTCTGTTAAATCGCGACGAACCAACTAAGCACCACCCTGCCAAGTCGAACACAGAAAATTGCGGTGCTTTGTGCTTCACGTAAGGAAATTACCCACCCCGCCATTCACCGAATAGCATTACTCCCATTTTCCAATCTGTAATGTTCCTATTTGCATTCTGCCTATATAATTGGGCTGAACATTTACAGATAAATGACAACAGGGGAATTTAGCCTTGTGATATTTGTTGACTGTGTAATTTGTACCGGAAGGTATCCTATTTGTATCATGGTGATTTTTCGGTCGGACTGGAAATGGAAATAATTATTTAAAGAAGCAATCATTATAATTATTTATTAATAAATTCAATAAATTTAATAAATAAATTCAATAAATTTAATAAATAAATTCATAAATTTAATGCCCAGTTCTGATGTGAAATGTCTTTTCGTGGTAGCTTCTATTGACCTTCACCTATAAGATACACACAGAATGAATACTACTGGCCGGGGCATGGGATATTTTGGGTTGGAGGGATTTTGTTCGTGCAATTCCACTGGCTTAATGCGTCTGTTGTCAGTCATTTGCATTCGGTATTGTTATTGGAAGGCTAACTCTCCGCATTTCGGTTGTTTCCGTCATACACCAGGCCACGCAGAGGAAGGCAGAAGAATAGCTCACAGAACGGAACAGTGTGGAACTAAAGCGAGCCTATATATACGACTCCTTCGAAAAATATGGAACTTTTAGCGCATAGCAATAAGAGGATAGATCACGGATTGGTTGTTCGGGTATGAGGATAATGTGACTGTGTGGAGTATCACATCTCTGTCTACGTAGTTACAACCAGCTATCCATCTGATTGGCTAACAATAGTAGTTTCATCTCGCACGGGATTTATATAGGGCTGAATTCAGATATAATATTCCGTGATATTATATCTGAGTTTACTGAGATTGCTGTTCTGAGTACAGTTTATAATGTAGAATATGTCAGTTTTGCAGTATTCGAGAACAGATATAGCATTCCATACACTTTAAATGTTGTGTGCAGTGTATGTGCGATAATTGTATAATTACATTCAAATTTTAAATTTATATCTAATAACTTTATATTTATGTTTTGCATTCAATAACATTTTTTCATTCAATATTTTTACATTTATATTTGGCAGTTGGCTATATTTACAAGCAGTCATTCACCTGCACGGTATGCGAATCTTGCAGTGTGGTTGACTTTACTTCGCCCATGCGTATATGTAACACGATATTTATTGGTTATCGAAGGGTTTATAGAAAAAAAAACCCAAATTGCTAGATAAGTGCTTTCAACACTATCCTAGCCAACCAAAAACATATTATACTGTTCATATCTTGACCCGTACCAGCACTCACTCACTTTCTATTTAGCTTTATGGTGTCTCATATTTTAATTTTCATGGTATGTTATACCAATTTACTTATATTTTATCCCCTCCCTGTGATTCTCTGTATATATTTTCACCCCTCGGCCAAAATTTGGCCGAAGGGTATTGTCGTCGTCATGTACGTCTGTCCGTCTGTCCGTCCGTCCGTCCGTCCGTCACACCTTTCTCGTTACCAAGATATCTTCAGAACGTCTTACCCTAGGCACACCAAACTTGCAGTGCACATCCGTATGCGCGTGACGCAGAACCCTATTGAATCTGGACCTGATTGGTTGGAAACTTTGGCGGCCATCTTTAATTTATGCGAAACCATCACAGCTTTCTCGTTACCAAGATATCTTTAGAACGACTTACCCTAGGCACACCAAACTTGCACTGCACATCCATATGCTCATGACCCAGAACCCTATTGAATCTGGACCTGATTGGTTGGAAACTTTGGCGGCCATATTTAATTTATGCGAAATCATTAATCTTGTGTATCTTAGGTACCATTTCACTGTTCCGTGTGTGAACTTGGTATAGATCATTGATGCATCAAGAAACTTCAAAGGAATGACCAAACCAGTTTCCCTGATTCGGTGGAAACCTTGGCGGCCATCTTTAATTTATGCAAAATCTTTAATGATATATATCTTTGATACCATTCAAGTGTTCTATACGAAACTTGGTATACAGCATCGATGTATCAAGAGACCTGCAATGTATAACCACATCAGTTCCTCTGAGTGGCAGGAAGGATGGGCGGCCATCTTTAATTTATGCGAAATCATTAATGATCTCTATCTCTGATACCGTTCGAGTGCTCGATGTAAAATTTGGCATATATCATCGATGCATCAATAGACTTACGATAAATGGCAGTTCTGGTGTTTATGATTTTCATAATCTGTATATTTGTCACTTGACTGCTTGCTGTTCCTGAAGTCTTGCTTCAAATTGAATACATTATGAATGGCTGTCGCCCAGAGCCGAGGGGTTTTCAGATGCGCAGCTTCGTATTTAGATTGCAGCGCTGCAACTACAATATAAACTATTAGATATCCATATAGGATAACAATAGATGTGGTATATAACTGCGTATGGTCAGTGGGAAAGGAGAGAGCTTTTCATAGCAATCAGTCAGTAGTTTTCAAGCTGATCAGACGTATATAGTACTTCCTGGATATGTGAAGTGTCAATTTATGATAATATTCAAGACGTCTACAGAAAACCCGTAAAAATAGTACAGATCCTGAGGTGTGATGACACACAACCTCCTGAGAGTCAACATTACTTTCTAAAAATAGGGACTGCCAAAGACGATTAGAGACAACTGTATTTTTGTGCTTTTCTAAGAAACTCTTTATCCTGATGTGTTGGCTGGATCTATGACCTTAGATTTTGGCTAGGGACTTTAAATACATCATGTGATACATAAAGAAGAGATCTGTGAATAGTGCTGTGGTAGCAGACTGCTGTGGAAGCTGACAGATAGACCGAAGGCCGAGTATTGGGGATGCCATCTTGGGTTCCAGCACAGAGGTCCAAGGGAGTGCAGTTCTAGTCGTTTTTCAACATCTGTAAGTGCATACCTAGGATAAAACATAGATATTTTATGTTTATTAGGGCTACGAGTAGAGGAGACATTATCGGCTCTGACTTGATTATTGATGCGTCTCTATCAAGTAGAAATAGTGTCTTGAACCGGAGTGTCGGATACCCTGACGACTCACTCTACAAAAATTAATAAAATTAACAGGCAGGTATGCCACCATAGGTACAAAATTCTAGGAATAAAGGCCAGCAATTAGTCGGGGAGTCCATTTCGACCATAGAAACCTTTTTGAAATTTTGACGGTTATCTCCCATTTTGATCATTAGCTAGGGTTATCCTTGTCAGCCTATGTTAATCATAATTTTCTGATATATATCTCCAAATTTCTGATGAATGATATATTGCAAACATGCATTTTATTTGCAATTAAAATTATCTTATTTTTACATACATACATTCTTGACTTTCTGAATAGTCGGACTTCAATATCCTTTTGAGTACTGAATGTACAATGTTAGACACTGTGCAAATCACCGAGGTCCTAATTTCCTTCCTTCTAGAAATTGTAGTGGTTGTCGGATTAGTCCTGATGGTAGTGGGACACATTGTGTTCATGACACAACAGCTGCTTTGACCCACATGTCTCCCGCAGAGTGTGTTTAATACCAATTAAAGTACACCGATACAACGAATATCCGTATTCCTTGTAACTTTGTACAGATTGCAAGCGTCTAGTCCATCATTCATAATCCAGCCGTCGTCCATTAGAGAATATCCGCGTCCATAATCCACTGGGATTGGGTACTGAGACACTGGGTAGCTCGAACAGGGACCTCCGACGTCGGCTCCTTCAGTGTAATGATGCATAGAATTTGACAACTAATTCACATATTTCGAATATAAGGAAAATTCATCCCTTTGATTAGTCTTTTCATATTTTCTATACTAAAATCTACGAGTCTGTATGTATATGATTCTATTTTTGTTGTATTTCCTTATACTGTCATGTGTTGCATGTTATATCATCCTCAGAGAACCACTACTCATGTGCTGCCTTGTACCCTGTCTGAGGTCCAGTCCATCTCGTTCACTGAGAAACATCAGCCTGCCGTACGCCATCCCTTCTGCATTTAGTACCAGTTTTTCGGATCAATCATTTTAACCTACTATATACAGCCTAGAAGACACCGGCATTTGAGACCACCCTCCTGTGACCAACAATATAAAACTTCTCACAAAAGCAACCTCCTGTGGCTACGTAGGTGATAATGAAGTACAGCAAATGTCTTCCAGCTTGTCTACATCATTTAGAGGAAGACATATATAGTAAGACACTTTCTTTTTACCACGATTGTAAACTTTGTACCAAACAGTTTCTTAGTTGGTACGAACTAGCAAGTAATGATATTACAACTGTATATTCAAGTGATCACAGGTTAGAGGTTATTTATTCTTCAGTACATGAGATCACCACCACTGCACATGACAAGTACATATGCCGCAAGGTTGGATTAGATACCAAACTAAAAGAATTCTACACCTACTGTCATCACTTAGACGTAATAGTACACACCGGCAGCCTTACATTTTCAAGGAAACTCAGACATGTCAAGTTCTGGTACAAAAACATCTTTACAGAATTACAACACATATAAGGGAAGTGGGAAGAGGTGCCGACATACTGACTGCGTCACATGACTTCACAGAATAGTCTTCTGGTTAACCTATTCTAAAGCACATACCAAGAATCTAACGATTCGTGATATGTGTTGTATCTCAGGTACGCTTTTATTGTACCTGTTCATGTGGCAACTTGGATGATATGACCACACGGCCCCTAGCACCGGCATAAGCGGTATTAGATACAAATCTAGAGAGCTATGATGGAAATGCTCTGACAACTCGTATACTGGTAATTGGTGAGCTGTTTCGCTGTGACAACTCGTACATTGGAGATTGGTGAGTTGTATCGTCGTCAGATGTAAATGACGGCATTTCGGATAATCTTAAAGATAAAAGAACTAAGGAAGCTAGTAAGCAAGAAAGCAAAGAAAGAAACACAGCCCATAAAACGTTTCACAACTTTACTACTTATAAACCATCACCTAACTTGGAGTGGTTATTGCAACTAGGTCCATCTTTCCTTAAAGAATTCAAAATAGATGACTGCAAAAACAGTATAAGAGAAAAGCTACTACTCGGTATTAGCCTAGCTACTGGAGTATCATTTCGTGACAAACTTGGCAACCTAGTTACCAATTTGGGTTCTACTACAAAGGCCACTTGTGACATATCCTTAGATATTGTGGATGCTATTAGTCAGGGAAATAACATTATGGAGACAGCCCCAAGAAACAATTTATTCCCACAACATGTATGCAAGAACTTAGAGATTTATCCAATAGAAATGATCTGATAGTTGACACAGCAGATAAAAATCTAGGATTTTTTTTATCAATTCCACTAAATGTTATCTTACAGAATGTCTCAGGCAGCTAAGTGATGACAGTACATACATAGAACTACGTGAAAATGATATACCAAACATTTTATCCAAAGCAAAATCTGAACTAACTCGCATCACTTCTACCTATCTTGGCAAAACAAAATATGACCAGCTATTAAGAAACTTTGGTGATAGAAGACTAGAAGACAAAGCCATTCCTACACTCAACCTGTTACCCAAAGTACATAAACTCTCTGAGCCTGCGAGTTGTGACAACGAAAACCTTTTGAAAGGCAGACCTATTAACAACGGCTTCAGCCATGTTATTGTTGAGCCATCCAGGTTATTGGCTACCATAATGAAACATTTCATCTCCATATTAAGAGAGTAATTTCAAGTAGAGAATCTTCCGTAGCCTATCATACAGAACAGTGGCCAAGTTCTAGCTGATCTCTGTAACATCACAGTACCACCAGATGATATAGGATGGACACATTTTGTGACCTTTGATTTTGAATCCCTATATACAAACGTTAAACGAGAGAATGTTTCTGAAGCCATAGCCTTCCTCACAGATGAATCATATATATCTAGTAACCTACAAGATCTTCCTATGGAGCTATTTGACTTCATAACACAAAATTCTATCTTCAACATTGCGTTCAAGATTTTTACAAACATACCAATGGACTAGCCATGGGGTCTTATGATTTACAAGATACCAGCAATATTGTTCTACTGTTTGCTGAATATAAATTCTTAACAAGACACTTATCCACCAACATTCTGACCTTCCACAGATATATTGATGATGGAAATATTTTTCTGAAACACGATTTACCACATAAGATTTCAGTGATCAGAAACTTAGCAGAACATTATCCTCCAGGTATCAATATAGAATTTGAGATTAGTGCTATCAGCACACACTTTCTAGATTGTGAACTACAGATTAACTATAATACATTGAATAAGAAACAAATACATTACAGTATAAACCAGAAACCTTTCTATGTTAGCTGCCAACACTATACACCCAATCATCCAGATTATGTTTTTAAAAGAATCATCAAAACAGAGTGTGTCAGATATTTGAGAAAATCCTGTGATGTACAAGAATACAGACATATGATCAAGCTATTTTCACTACGATTACACAGATGCGGTTTTCCACATTCATTCAATAGAAAACACATCAAACCATTTTGTCTACAGTCAAGGGAGATAATTTTAGAGACCTTGTCACTATTACAGTCTCCAGACAAATGCAGGTTTCTTTGTATCAAACATAGTCGCCTTACACCAATACATGGGTGTGTCAAAAAAAAAAATACTTAGGAAATACAAGTCTATTTGGTTTGTTTTCAGAACCGGCCTCAGTGATAGTCAAAAATTGAAGAAACTACTCACGAAAAAACGTATGCATCGGAAGATTGGAAATTTACTGTGACCTATTACAAAGCTAACCATGTTTGGTAGATGGATGAAACCACGACCGACGCCTGTTATTCCTCCCACACCTGGTTACCTATGCCAAATGGCGGGAACTACGTAGAGGGGAACGTCCGAGTAACTCTCCATTCCTTAAAAATAATGGAGCCGAGGCCCCGAAGTTTTTAAGGAATGGAGAGTTACGAGGACATTCCGCTACTTAAAACACACCCACTCACAAAAGCCATGGTTTTAACGCCGACACTAGTTTAACTGTCAAAGCAGTACATGTGCTGCAAGGCTTGAAGTTGTCGTGACGATGTCGCGATAATGTGTCATTTAAGACGACATGAAGTTAGCATAGCATTGTCAATGATGAACTCTGAATTAAGCTCGCTGATTCTGCCTGGTGCGCTTGGTCTCACATGCAGGACATTGTTCACAAGAAAGTAACTCGAACTGTTTTGTGGTTGAAGAGGTAATTTAACTGTGTTATGATGCCAACCGGTCATGTAATTGTCATGGATGTACATCGTATCACAGGATAGAAGTGGTGCAAAATGTCATCAGGTTTCAGCCCTTTAAGTAGAACACGGTAGACACGTTTAAACCCATAGACGGTATGGGAGGCAACTCCCGTTTGAACTCGCAACTCGTCATATGCAAATCACTCATCCCATCACTAAAGTGGCCTGTTTATCTGCCATGTATATAAGCGTTTTACAAGCATACTATCATAGAGGAACACGAGTCGTAGGGCTCGCTCATATTACACTAATTTCCTCATAGCTTAGTAATCTTATGTCGTATATTGCGTTATCTCAACATTAGTAAATGTACGTACTGGATATTCTATTGCGTGTGTTCCTCTTGAAACTGGTACAGGCTCTAGCTACCTTAACTCTCCATTCCGTAGAAAGCAATGTTCAAGCAACTCTCCATTCCTTAAAAATAATGGAGCGTCGGGACAATAGAGTGACGTCACAAGTGTGCTTTAATAACTATCCTGTGCAACTTGTTCAGGAATACACGATACATTACACAGTAGACCGTAAACTTATCTTAGATTCTGTACAACCCAAACAGTATATTCTGTTAGATAAGACTACATATTTAGATTCTGATATCTCATTTTTTTTCTTTTTTTTTCTTTTTTGGGTGCTGTACGGACCAATTTCCTTTCATACTGTACTATATTGTGGACATGTTATAAAATATAACTTAACTGCATCTGGTCACATTTGACCCCTCATTTGGCGATTACGCCCTAATTCAAGATATCAACTAATGTATATATGAAATTATCTATTAACATATCTGTATGCATGTATATGATATTAATTTATTCAATCTACGCCAATTATTCAATGCGCCACCGCCTAACGAGCCACGATAGTTAAAACGTACAGCAATTCGCCTCAAGACCGCGCGTCGTCTGCTTATAGTTCAGGAGCAGATTTTCGTAGCAGTCAGTCAGTAGTTTTCAAGCTGATCAGACGAAAATAGTACTTCCTGGACATGTGAAGGGTCAATTTGTGATAATATTCAAGACGTCCACAGAAAACAGTAGAAATAGTACAGATACTGAGGTATGAAGACGCACGACCTCCTGGGAGTCAACAGAACTTTCTAAAATAGGTACCGCCAAAGAAGATTAGTGACAACATAACTGTTGTGCCTTTCTAAGAAACTCTTTATCCTGATGTGTTGGCTGGGTCTATGACTTTAGGTTTTGGCTAAAGACTTTTAATACATTCTGTGATACACAGAGAAGAGTTCTGTCAATAGTGCTGTGGTAGCTGACAGTGCTGTGGAGCCTGACTGATAGACCGGAGATCGAGTATTGGAGATGTCATCATGGGTCCAGCACGGAGGTCCAGGGGAGTGTAGGGATAGTCGTTTTTTCAACATCTGTAAGTGTATACCTAGGATAAACAAAGATATATTATATTTATTAGGGCTACGAGTAAACGAGACACTATCGGCTCCGACTTGAATATTGATGCATCTCTATGAAACAGAAATAGTGTCTTGAATCTGAGTGTCGGATGCCCTGATGATTCACTCTACTAAGCTTAACAAAATTAATAGGCAGGTTTGCCATCATAGATACAAAATGTGCAAATCACCGGGGTCCTAATTTCCTTCCTTCTGGAAGTTGTAGAGGTTGTCGGAATAGTTCTGAGGATAATGGGTCACATGTGTTCATGACGCAGCAGTGCTTTGACCCACATATCTTTCGCAGGTGTAAATCTGCAATGTGTTTAATACCAATTAAAGTACACCGATGCAATTATCTTTTCGCTGGCCTTAGACCAAATACTTCCATGTAGAAATTATGTATATGTGTAACAATTAATTTTTTGCTCTGCTGGATCGTCATATTCAACTACTGAACAATGGTGTGACTGTAAGTGTAGAGTTAATTATAATATCATAAGCGGTTATTTTCATCAGCGCTTTGCTGTCTTTATTTCGCGTCACGATTGTAGTTTCGAACCCATTTTTGTTTTGTTTTTGCTCTTCTAATCTGTAGGACACCGTAACCATTCGACCACACAATTGTTACAATTTTTATGGAAGGAATCATGTGCAAAATGGCGGTGTACACCCTTACAGCGCATTCCAAGCGTTTTGACACATTTCTATATTATGGAAATGTGACACCTTTTTCAGTATTATTTAGGATGAAACTCGGATATTTGGATATTTGAGACTCATTTTGGTTATAGGTGTCGTATTTTACATATGAAGGGAATTCCCTCCAAGAATATCACAAAAACGTACAAAAACAAACAAATGCCTACTTTCTAATAATACTCGTAATATTTTTTATACGCATCTCTTCACGGCGAAAAGACAGAATATAGAAACTCAGTGTTTTGCCTCTCAGGCAATAGCGTTTGAAGCAAACATGAGGAACTGATATTTTAGGTTTATAAACGCAACACACTAAGGAAAAAAGTACGGTCAAACCGAACACCTCCTTTATGTTCAAAAATTGATATATTTGATATTAGAATTTGAATTTAAAATTTGAATTTCCATTTAACATTCCAACTTATAATTCTATTTAAACATTCATTTTTTTCTAATGAGAAATTTATCAGACAGGGTGGCTGGAATTATATTTACAATTGGCTTGAACTGCTCATTATTTTATTTTCTGGAAGTAGGGGGAGTAGTTGGGAATGGGGGGGGGGGGGGCATACGAGCAAAACATACACCCCTTCGCCTGGCAATGCCAATCGTGGAACGTACAGTTAAAATACGCATCCAATGGAATTATAATTCTCCTTATTTTTTTATACTGACCTTCCTGTATTTATACTGACCTTCCTGTATAAAAAAGAACACCAGACAACTTCTCGCGCATCGATCTTAATATCAAACATGGACTTGTTCACAGTTCCATAGTAACAGATTGACATGTGTAAGAGGCTCGCGCGTAACAACACTTATTCGTGACGCGTAAACACTTTTGGTCTACATTCCCCCCAACCACCTCGTTGGGGGTCTAATAATACCCCAGCCACCAGTCAGATATTTGGATTGGATTTCGGACCGCGCGCACATCGCCGGATGTGACATCATATATAGTAAAATAGAAGTTGCCGAACAATTCGATTACTTTTTAAGTCTGCATAATAACTCTGTTGACCTAGCGTTAACAGGAATTATCTGGAGATTATTTTCCCTGTTTATCTGGACAGAACATATCAGAAGGATTGAGTGAAATTGACAAGGTATTTTTTGGTATATACGTGACGGCTCCAAAGAGTTTGGGTCAAATTTTATTTTGACTCAACTATTTTGGGCACGTCACGTTTATACCCAAACATTCTGACGGTGGAGGTCAACAAAGGTATAATGTAGATAATGTGACTACTACCTTATAAGTTCGAGGCAAACACATAACCTTCATTATGAGCATAGTTTTTGGTAACTTGATCCGTTTACTTATTTTTCTACAGTGTGAAACACCCGGCCAGAGACTAAAGGCTTGTGTCAGAATCGAACCCTCGACTTACTCAATAAGCGCGTACTTGTGAAATGGATTGAATTAACGAATTCTTCCCGACTGGGCTCAGTAGCTCTGTTAGAGTAGCAATGGGACGGTATCCCTCAAGTCATGAGTTCGATTCTCACTCGAGCCAGTATTTTCTGGCCGGGTATTTCACAATGTAGGAATATAATAAAATTATAATTTATCTCTGAAGGTGACTGAAATAATTTAAGCCTTTAGACTTGCATTAATGTAGCATCGACTATGTACCTTAGTATTGTGTAAGAAGACAGCAATCAACTACGTTGCCACACGGACTCAGGTGAATGCAGGTTAAATTAATTGAGAATCAAATGGAGAACGTGCTTTTTTATGATAAACAATATAGATTTTATTTGAAGCTCTTTAGCGGAAGCCACAAGATTAATCATCCGACTGATCAGCATCCCCACTGCGCATGCTCCGTTTCACATGCTCATCCACTTTACCCCATTCGCAACTTCTCGGGGATCTCCGTTGGCAGCTATTCCCTCAAATGCTATGGGCGCCATATTAAAATGTCACGAGGTCATGTGATTTCTGAATAGACCATGTGACTACCCTCTTTTCCAGCAAATATGTCGCAGATGGTTTGTCTGATTTATCACAAAATAAAGACGGTTGTAGTCTGAAACTTGGGAAGTCATGTCAAATATTTTCCTGCTAAGTATGGTTGCACAAGATCAAGTAGAACACAAATATCTGAATTAAATTGAGCAGAATAACATGATAAGTTATCATAATATGTCCACTTTTATTCTGTTGGCATAATCTTCAGCTGGAAATACAATTGTTAAATTCAAAATGGTGACCATGTGGATACGTCTGAGATTTATATCTTCATTTTGCTCGTATAATTCAACAGTGTGAAAAAATGTGCATGTCATGAAAAGGTATTGTACTTACAAGGAGTTGGAAGTACCCCTCAAACAGTAGATATTAAGCTTCGTGCATTTGCTGGTATACACGCATCATATGTAAACAATCTGCGACAGACGATAAACTCAAAGTAATTAATTCCTCAATGCCAAGCCTATTCACATAACAGATCGATCTGTCCATATATTGGCTTAGTTTGGCTCTATTCGTATAATCATTAGCTAGAAAAATAATTGAGAAATTCAGGATGGTGGATATACGGAGCAATCCAAACCTCTTGCTCAACTTCGTAAATGTTATTCGTCATATTCAAACGGATTATGTTTTTGATTTGCTGGAACTGAGCAATCTAGGAGAGTTTTTAAAATCCTTTTTAACACTTTCGGGCGTGGCCCTTCTCTCTTCCAGCCTATCGAACTATCGAATCACCCATGGCAGAATTTTTTCTCCACACTTTTGATATTTAAAGTTGATCATTTGGAAGCCCGTTTCTAACATACTCTTCAAAGGTTAAATGTTCATTGCGATATTTTTTTTTCAAATATTATTTTTATGTGCTGAAATACAACTCACTGTATAGGCCTATACATGTTGTGATTGTTAAACTGTAGCCTTGTCCATAGCCATTGCTGCTTGGTGGCGTTATCACAGTCTTCTAGCATCAGAGGAGACTTCACTTTGGTCGTACCCGTTTCCGATACACATTTTCCCGTTACCCTGTTCACAATTCTGTACTCGCTGGTGTAGCTCCATTTCTGGGACGGTTTTAGTCGATATATGTCACATGCCATCATTACTATATTTCGAAGCTTCCGTAACATCTACGCAAAGATTCTGGTGTCGGAGCTCGTCTCTTTCCGAGAGGTCCCAATCGAACTCGATTGCGCCATCACTAACATTTTGACAGCTTTGGGACACTATCCCGGGCATACCCTTCCCGCTGGCCTTCGATATAAAAGCCACTGGCCGAATTCTTAATAGTCACCTTTGCTTTCCTATTCATAGGTACGTACATGCTGACGTTGTTCTCAATAGTTTGTAGATACGATTCAAAACTCGTGCACTGCAAACTGTTCCTCAGTTCCTGTCTGGCGCTCACATTTTCCGCACGCGGCAGTCCCCCTGTCCGTTCTTTGAACAAGTGACTGTATTCATCCATCCAGGTTTCCGATACTCTGCAACTGTTCTTCAAGTAATTTATCCAGACGCCCTTCTACTTGACGACGCGATACACGTGCCCCGCGCGAGCATGGAGGCAACAAAATGCGGCCTCCACACATCCACACTGTTCACCGCCCCGAACGTTCATACCAAGGTCATAACCACCAAGAAATAATGCTTGTTGATTGCCAAAATCATACCTTAAATAGTCGGTGAAACGTAGGGGTCGGTGAGTTTTTTCTTTGCCCGAGATATTCCTTCCGAAGCGGCGACAAGATCATGTTCAGGTAAAAATCGAAGTTCGGAACTTCTACTCCCCTTTTATAATACCGTTCCATTTTTTCATAAGAATATTCGAAAGGGTCCTTCCTTATGACATCTGGCATAAGAAACGTCATGGTCTTTCAATTTGAGTGTATCGGTTGTAGCAATGGTTCCAGCCAACCAGGGGCCACCTCCATGTGCTAATCCATCACAATGATGACTTCGCTGCTCGCGCGCAGAATACCAGCTTGCCGGGCAATCATCAAACCTACATTTTTATTGGATCGGACAACAAAAACATTGGGCGAGGTCGAAATATACCGATCCAGTTTGTTTTTTAAGTACGACAAAGAAGAGTTATCATCTACAAGGATAATTTCTCGCACGAGACTTGCAGACGACCGGTCAAGGACGCTGTGTACAGTTCTCAACAAGGTACTCCAAGCCTCGTCCTTGAACGGTATAATGACGCTCACGTTGAGAAGATTTGCTGGGTATCTTATTGACGTACACCGGGCATCATTGAGAGCCAGGGGTAACTTTCTATGAAGCGAAATCATGTCACATATTCATTGAATCCATGGAGCTTGTATCCGGCTTGTAGTTTTGTTTTTTCCATGTAATCCAGGTCTTTTTCTTGCCGTTTGAATTTTTCCCCATTTTCACTCGGCCTGTAGCTTCGCCCGGTCGGGAGGGAGGCGTCGACTTCTTGCCCGTCAGTTTCAAACTACTGAGAAGCAGTAGAACTCATGAGCAGTGTCTCGGTTGATATTGGCCCAAACCCGGAGAATACTTTAAAAATCGGTAAACTCTGAGCGACAAAAAAGGCTAAGACCATGATGAAACAGCCATTTTGTCGAGAACGTCGAAACAGGCGTTTCATCATGTACGAATTTTCTGTGGAAGTTTTCTATGATGGCAAAAGTCACACCGAGCTAGCTGGTTTGATCCAAATAAAAATGTAAGTTAAAGAAAAAGCTTTCGGCTCTCTAGAAAAAAGTTCTTTGGAGACTCATAAGGTCTACCCGCATAATAAGACATCACCTCTACCTATATTGGCAAAACACAGTATGACCAGCAATTAAAAAACGTAGGTGATAGAAAACTAGAGAACATAGCCACTCCTTCACTCACCCTGCTACCTAAAGTACATAAACTCTCTGAGACTACGAGTTGTGACAATGAAAACCTGAATGAAAGGCAGACCTATTATCGATGGCTTCAGCTATGTTATTGTTGAGTCATCCAGGTTATTGGCAAACACAATGAAAGATTTCATCTCCTTATTAAGAGAGAGATTTCAAGAACAGAATCTTCCGTACCCTATCATAAGGAACAGTGACCAACAGATCCTGAGGTGTGAGGACACACAACCTCCTGAGAGTCGACACAACTTTCTAGAAATAAGTACTGCCAAAGAAGTTTAGAGACAACTCTACTATTGTGGTTTTCTAAGAAACTCTTTATCCTGATGTGTTGGCTGGGTATTTGACTTTTGGCAAGGGACTTTTAATACATTCTGTGATACATAGAGAAGAGTTCTGTGAATAGTGCTGTGGTAGCTGACAGTGCTGTGGAGCCTCACTGATAGCCGGAGACCGAGTATTGGAGATGTCATCATGGGTTTCAGCACGGACGTCCAGGAGAGTGCAGGGATAGTCGTTTTTTTCAACATCTGTAAGTGTATACCTAGAATAAACAAAGATATATTATATTTATTAGGGCTACGGGTAAAGGAGACACTATCGGCTCCGACTTGAATATTGATGCATCTCTATCAAGTAGAAATAGTGTCTTGAACCTGAGTGTCGGATGCCCTGATGATCCACTCTACAAAACTAAACAAAATTAACAGGCAGATTTGCCACCATAGATACAAATTCTGGGCAAAAAGGCCAGCAATTAGCCGGTGAGTCCATTTCGGTCATATAAATCATTTTGAAACTTCTTTCCTTTACTCGTTATTTTATTTTACATTTATTTTCTAATTTTTTTTAATCATTTTATCCTTATGAACCGTCCAGTTCATTAAAGTTTATTTCCGGCTAGGGTTTTCCTTTTCAGCCTATTTTCCTACGAAGTAGGCTACCATCTGCAAATTGTCCGGTAGTCAGTCAGTCAGTCAGTCAGTCAGTGAGTTCAACCGAATCCTTTCGTCGGCAAAATAAGGACAACCGTTGACATTAGAACCTTGATTGTTTCCATGTAGGTGCATTAGGCACTGTTACCAGCAAGTTCTGAGCTGACCTACTTTTGATGAAAATCTCTGGTGGTTTTTGATGAAAATCACTGGTGATTCTGACTTGGGCCGTGCCCATCGTAATATAGGCAGGATTTCAACTTGGGGCGGGGGGATTTCCAAGAGTTCAGTGTGCGTCGGAGTCCTAATGCGTACCCTACTTCGTAGGTCCTGTGACGTTAGTCAAACTGCCATGTTAATTATAATTTTCTCAAATATATCTAAATTTCTGATGAATGATATATTACAAACATGCGCCTTATTTGCAATTAAAATTATTTTATTTTTACATATATACACTCTTGACTGTTTGACTTCAATATTCTTTCGAGTACTGATTGTACAATATGTCAGACACTGTGCGAATCACCGGTGTCCTAATTTCTTTCCTTCTGTAAGCTGTAGTGGTTGTCGGATTAGTCCTGATGGTAGTGGGACATTTTGTGTTCATGACACAACAGCTGCTTTGACCCACATTTCTCCCACAGATTTACAGATATAAATCTGCAGTGTGTTTAATACCAGTTAAAGTACACCGATACAACGAATATCCGTATTCCTCGTAACTTTGTACAGAGACACAGGATAGCTCGATCAGGGACCTCCGACTTCGGCTCCTTCAGTGTGATGATGCATAGAATTTGACAACTAATTCACATATTTCGAATATAAAGAAAATTCATCCCTTTGATCAGTCTTTTCATATTTTCCATACTAAAATCTACGAGTTTGTATGTATATGATTCTATTTTGGTTGTACATGTTTTTCCTTGTACTCTCATATGATGCATGTTATATCATCCTCAGAGAACCACTACACATGTGCTCCCTTGTACCCTGTCTGGGATCCAGTCCATCTCGGTCACTGAGACACATCAGCCTGCCGTACGCCAGCCCTTCTGCATTTAGTACCAGTTTTTCGAACCAACCATTTTAACCTACTATATACAGCCTAGAAGATACCGGCATTTGAGACCACCTTCTTGTGAGCAACAATATACAACTTCTCCCAAAAGCAACCTTCTGTGGCTACCTAGGTGATAATAAAGTACAGCAAATGTCTTCCAGCTTGTCTACATCATTTAGAAGAAGACATATATAGTAAGATACTTTCTTTTTACCACGATTGTAAACTTTGTACACAACACTTTCTTAGTTGGTACGAACTAGCAAGTAATGATATTACAACTGTATATTCAAGGGATCACAGGTTAGAGGTTATTTATTCTTCAGTACATGAGATCACCACCACTGCACATGACAAGTACATTTGCCACAAAGTTAGATTAGATACCAAACTAAAAGAAATTCTACACCTACTGTCATCACTTAGACGTAATAGTACACACCGGAAGCCTTACATTTTCAAGGAAACTCAGACATGTAAAGTTCTGGTACAAAAACATCTTTACAGAAGCCTCGGCTAATCTTAAAGATAAAAGAACTAAGGAAGCTAGTAAGCAAGAAAGCAAAGAAAGAAACACAGCCCATAAAACGTTTCACAACTTTACTACTTATAAACCATCACCTAACTTGGAGTGGTTATTGCAACTAGGTCCATCTTTCCTTAAAGAATTCAAAATAGATGACTGCAAAAACAGTATAAGAGAAAAGCTACTACTCGGTATTAGCCTAGCTACTGGAGTACCATTTCGTGACAAACTTGGCAACCTAGTTACCAATTTGGGTTCTACTACAAAGGCCACTTGTGACATATCCTTAGATATTGTGGATGCTATTAGTCAGGGAAATTACAATATGGAGACAGCCCACGAGAAACAATTTATTCCCACAACATGTATGCGAGAACTTAGAGATCTATCCAGTAGAAATGATCTGATAATTAACACAGTAGATACAAATCTAGGGTTTTCTATCAATTACACTAAATGGTATCTTACAGAATGTCTCAGGCAGCTAAGTGATGACAGTACATACATACAACTACATGAAAATGATATACCAACCATTTTATCCAAAGCAAAATCAGAACTAACTCGCATCACTTCTACCTATCTTGGCAAAACAAAATATGACCAGCAATAAAAAATCCTATAGGTGATAGAAGACTGGAGGACATAGCCATTCCTACACTCAACCTGTTACCTAAAGTACATAAACTCTCAGAGCCTGCGAGTTGTGACAACGAAAACCTTTTGAAAGGCAGACCTATTAACAACGGCTTCAGCCATGTTATTGTTGAGTCATCCAGGTTATTGGCTACCATAATGAAATTTCATCTCCTTATTAAGAGAGAGATTTCAAGTACAGTAGCTTACGTACCCTATCATACAGAACAGAGACCAAGTTCTAGCTGACCTCTGTAACAACACTGTGCCACCAGATGATATAGGCTGAAGACATTTTGTGACCTTTGATTTTGAATCCATAGATACAAATGTCAAGCGAGAGTATGTGTCTGGAGCCTTCCTCACAGATAAATCATATATATCTAGTAACCCACAGGATCTTTCTATGAAGCTATTTGACTTCATAAAAGAAAATTCTATCTTCAACATTGGGTTCAAGAAATTTTACAAACAGACCAATGGACTAACCATGGGGTTTCATGGCGCACAAGATACCAGCAATTTTGTTCTACTGTTCGCTGAATATAAATTCGTGACCAAACTCTTAATCCACCAGCATCTGACCTTCCACAGATATATTGATGATGGAAATATTTTCCTGAAACAAGATTTACCACATACGATCTCAATAATTAGAAACTTAGCATAACATTATCCTCCAGGCATCAATATAGAATTTCAGATTAGTGCTATCAGCAAGCACTTTCTAGATTGTGAACTACAGATTAACTATAATGCATCGAATAAGAAACAAATTTACTACAGAATATACCAGAAACCATTCACTGTTTATAGCTACCCACACTATACATCCAACCATCCAGATTCTGTTTTTAGAAGAAGCATCAAATCAGAGTGTATCACATATTTAAGAAATCCTGTGATGCACAAGAATACAGACATATGATCAAGCTATTTTCACTACGATTACACAGATGCGGTGTTCCACATTCATTCATTAGAAAACACGTCAAACCAGTTTTGTCTTCATTCAAGGGGAGATAATTCTAGAGACGTTTTGACTATTGCAGTCTCCAGTCAAATACAGGTATCTTTGTATCAAATACAGTGGCCTTACACCAATACATTGGTGTGTCCATAAAATACTTAGGAAATACAAGTCTATTGGGTTTGGTTTCAGAACAGCCTCAATGACAGTAAAAAACTGAAGGAACTACTATTCGCGAAAAAAACGCATCCAAAGGGAGATTGGAAGTTTACTGTGCCCTATTACAAAGCTAACCATGTATGGTAGATGGATGAAACCACGACAGACGCCTATTATTCCTTGCACACCTGGTTACGTGTGCCAAATTGCGGGAACTACTAACTATCCTATGCAACGTGTTCAGGAATACACAATAGATTACAAAGTAGACCGTAGAGACTTGCTACGTGTTTTCGAGACCATCCAACCCATGAACAGATATTACCGCATGGATAAGAATAATTTCATTGATAGGCCATTTAATAGTCGAGATCCAGACAAAGTTACCAAGTTCTCAACATTGCTCGCAGAGCTAGATCACCTGAACAGGTTTAGCATCTATGATGTTTACTTGGATGAATTCTCAATATAATTTTTCAGGTACAGAAGCTATAGACTGATGAAGTTAGTCAAACTTATCTTAGATTCTGTACAACCCCCAACAGTAGCTACGTGTTAGATAAGACTACATATTTAGATTCTGATATCTCATTTTTTTCCTTTTTTCTTTTTTTAACTGCTGTACCGGCCAATTTTCTTTCATACTATACTATATTGTGGACGTGTTATAAAATATAGCTTAACTGTAACTGGTCACATTTGACTCCTCATTTGGCAATTACGCCCTAATTCTAGATATCAAACAATGTATATATGAAATTACTTATTAACATATCTGCATACATGTATATGATATTAATTTATTCAATCTACGGCAATTAGTCAATGCCACGTACAAGCGTTCAGCATTTGTATATAGTGTACAATAATATAAAATGCTAAATTATAATAATCGCTAGGAATCGAAAATATATTATACTGTTCATATCTTGACCCGCACCTGCACTCACTCACTTTCATTTTATTTTTATGGTGTGTCATATTTTAATTTTCATGGCATGTTATACCTATTTCCTTATATTTTATCCCCTTCCTGTGATTCCATGTATATGCTTTTTAGATTGCACCGCTGCAATTACAACAGAAACTATTATATATCTATATATGATAACAAGGGATATAGTATATAACTGTGTATGGTCAGTGGGAAAGGGGAGACAACATTTTTTATATATCGATGTAGACCCGTTAGGGTCTCAGATAACCCGGCAGGGTCTGCCAGATATATATAGGAGGGCTGTAACTCTTGGAAGAGGATGCGCCCGGTTTACTCTTGCACAAAACAAAGCTCTTACGCTGAAAGAAATAGTTCTGAAGCATTTTCTTCTTGATAACCTTGTTTTTTGTCCTTTGAATTATTTTTGTTGTTCTTTTGCGTAAGCTGAATATAGTACATGTGTCTTGATGTTTTTTCAAGTGCTCAGTTGTTGTTTTTGAGGGTTTGCTGTTTCTAGGTAAAAGTATGTCGTCTGCTAGACCAAAGACTGTCGTCTGCTAAACCAGAGAGTATAAGAGAAAAATGATGGTTGAGTTTTGGTCTGTGTATGTCACAATTTTTTTTGACATGAAATGGCTTGTTTGGTCAATATTAATTTATATTTGTTGTATACTGCATTTTCAATTGCATGTTCCTCTTCACTTTCCTCATTTCTTTGTTTTCACTGTGTTTGAAAGGAAATTTTGGCAAATGAATTTGAGTGTTCTCCCTCCTTGAGACCCTCTTCAGCAATGTAACACAGCCACTGAAGCCAGTGGTTTCCATGTACAGCAAAGTGGGGGGAGCTTTCTAGGCCAGTTCTTTTGCTGACCCAGTTTTGTGGGCCAGACCTGAATGGACTTCTAACAAGTAACATACATGTGCAAGTAGGCTTACTCAGAGTAATATTGGCCATAAATTCTTTTGTCATTAATCCATGATATGTTAAAGAGTTAATTACCAACAGCTTGATCAAGTGTCATATCCGAATCCTCTAACAAGCACTCTTCCATAAAGAATTAGAACATTTCCACAAAGTGGATGCTCTTATGTTTTCATGAGAAACAGCTCCGCCTTATCCGCCGCCGCCGCCGCCGCCGCCGCCGCGACTTTAAACGTGAATATCTCTGAAACCGTTAAATATTTTCTGGTCAGACTTTGTGTGCTTTCTCCTTAGGCCTGGGAAATTTGCCTGTTTGTGTTTCGATACCCGCTGCTCACCACTAGGTGGCGTTGTAGTCAGAGCATAGGTAAACCTTTCTCTGACGATTTCGTCTGAATGGCTTGTCTGATTTCTTTGAAATTTTATTACAATGGTCTTGATGGTTAGTCAATCTGCTGAAAAGATTTTGGTGTAGCTGGCATAACTATCAATGCAAGTTTTTTGCGTCTCAGAAAAATGTTTTTTCGTGAAATGAAAATTTACCAATTCACGTGGAGAAATATTTAAAAACTGTTCTATTCTAGGTTGCCAAACATAAATATAGAATTGCCGACATGATAATTCCCTTTCGGTGTGAACCAATTTGCCATTTAAATGAAAAATCTCATTTATCTGACTTAACATCAAAACCCCCATAACCATTATCACGATTAAAGTTTTTACCCCTCAGCCCATAGGGCTGTGGGGTCTTGTCGTTGCCATGTACGTACGTCCGTCCGTCCGTCCTAGCGTCCGTCCGTCAACATGTTCTTGTCCGCTGAATATCTGCAGATCTATGAAGTCGGGCCCGACCAAACTTTGATGAGAGCTTCCTGAATGTTGACGGATGAAATGATTAGATTTTCAGATGGCTATGATGATTTCATGATTTTTAATTATTTTTTTTTATTATTTATTGATGGCTCAGCTTTTGCACTGTTACCTATGCCCATCAACATGTTCTTGTCCACTGAATATCTGCAGATCTATCAAGTTGGGCCTGACTAAACTTTGGTGAGAGCTTCCTGAATGTTGACTGATGAAATGATTAGATTTTCAGATGGTTATGATGATTTCATGATTTTTAAATTTTTTTTTATTATTTATTGATGGCTTAGCTTTTGCACTGTTGTCTATGCCCATCGCGAACCCTTGGTTGCATGTTTCATTGTGAATTTTGAAGGTTCCCTGATACAAACAAGAAAGCCTGGTCCATTCAAGATTCTCATTGAATGAAGGACAACATTTTTCGTTAATTTTGCTATTAAATCATTCTATTCTATACCATGTTTTATCCTAAAACTTTTGCATGAACCATATTTGTGTCCACACATTTAACTGGTACAACAGTTTTGTCAATTTTTGTCACCAAACATGTTACTATACCTTGGAAATTATTTAAAACGAGTGATTAGGAGAGCCCATTTTTAGCCTGACTCTGGGCAATTTTGAACCAGTTTGCATACCTAGAGCTTATGCCCCCCTCCCCCCCCAAAATAATGATAAGGGTGGGCCTGTGTCAATCAGTGTGTTTACTTGTTATCACACTTGTGCAATGCATAAATTGCCACTGATAAAGCTACGCTTTCTTGCATGCTGTAATCCCAGCACACCACTCACGTGAAACCGAAGTCTGTTTTATACGGTATCCAGGGATTTTTTGCTGGTTCTGATCCCAAACTCCCAGTTCCTTTTCGTAATTCATTATTGAGGGTCCAATTTTTGTAAGTGAATTTCGGCGCAAATAGTCTGTGATCAATCACAAAACAGAGGTTTATTAACATGAAATTCAATACCCAGCTATGCAATCGGATCGATATAAGGATTCCAGAGGCTTTTTCTAGTATTTCCTTCAGAAATCCTTTTAAATTGAACAACAACAACACTTTCGTTTTTTGCTTCATTTGAGTTTTGGGCGCCCATATGTTTCCCGAAACTAAATTGGCTCTAGATGCAGCCCTGATCCTACTTGACTAAAAAAACCCAAACAGGCTGAGGGGTCCACGCACCTTTTAGGTGCTTGCCTGCAATCCATGTTTCCATTGAACTCTTATGTGCCATCTCCCTAGGGCTTTAGATTTCACCCGCTTGCTTTTCGTGGCATTTAGTCATCACTAGGTGGCGCTATAGACATGAATGCAGGTAAACATGTGTAACATCATATCTTCTGAACAACGTGTTTGATTTCCATGAAATTTGGGTATAATGATCTTGCAAGATAGGCAAAGGACTGATAAGATTTTGGTGGTGTTGGCGAATCATGGAGATGCATTTTTGCATCTCAAAATAAGATTTTGTTTTCACAAAAATGGAAGTTTGCTTCTTAATCAGGGAAAAGTAATTCTATTTTGCTGAACATGAATGTAACATTCCCAGTGTTATAATTCACATCCCTTGTAAACCAAATGGCCATTTTTTTAAATATATGAAATTCTCATGACTTGAGTCAAATATCTACATTCCCCAGGCCATATCTGAGGATTTTGCGTCATCTTGTAGCTTCGTGATATTGTTCATCATTGGGTGGCACTATAGACAGTAAACTTATATAGCACAATTTATTGGCATTTCATCTGTTCACGAAGTTTATTCTTGTCAGACAGACAAAGGATTTCAAAGGACTGAAAGTTTTTTTTGATTGAAATTGAAGGGCCACCTCTCATACGGATTTTGCAGCCAATCAACATAATGCTTGATTTATATCTCATTATACATTCGTGTTTACAATTACAATTTTTTTGAACATTATGGTTTAAAAATGGATTGAAAGGACATTGGTGCTGTTAGCGCTGGCATATACATGTGGCATAGGGTATAGTCAGCTAAATATCTAGGCTACATCAACCCCTGCTTACACACATAACTAAAATGCAGTCAGAGAAGATATGCTGCCATGAATGTGAGCAGCGTGGAGAATTGCAAGGATTCAAATGAGCTTGAAGTCAGGCCATTTTAGTCAAATAGACATACTGTAACACTGATATTCTGCTTTACCTTTCAGGCCTCATATTGTAGACCTGTATGTTGACCATTCAGGTAATAAAACCTGTAATGGTTGACTTATTGCATAATGCACTTTCCATAAGTAGACTACTTGTGTCAACAAAGTAAATACATCATTTCCAGAATCAGTGCTATTTCTCTCTCCATTACTGATATAATAATTTGATCCTGTTCCCAATTATATTTCTTTAGTCTCCAGTGGCTGTGAAGCCCTGGGCTTCCAGATGTTTGGGGATGCATTCGGGTCAATTTTCAATGAATAAAATCACAAATTTCACTGAGTTAATGCTTTTTTTTGGTTTTATGTGGAGGTCCCAAGAATTTATTTGAAAATCGAGATACGGCATAGCTACAAATGTTGATAATTATTTTTTGAACTGAAAAAGTAGAAAGAGTTTTGAAGTGGAACTTCTACATACCTGCTATATGGCACATCCCACCTGGTAAATTTGTACATGTATAATTATTTGAAGTAATCCATTGGAACCACTGATGATTTTCCAATAATAGAGAAGAAAAGTAACTCCGAGTAGAGATGACAATTTCATTCTGTATATTTCGCTATTAGTTATAGCATCTTCAGCAGTGAAGAAAGTTACAAACAGCTCCATACGCACAGTATATATATACAAGGCATAATGTGATCCTGGACAATACTCGTTTATGAATAGGTAAGACAGTAAATTATGTCAGTCAGGCTGGACGGATATTAAAATGCTGTCATCAGAAAATCAGAAATTGTTAAATGTTTAGGCGATAACCTGACAGCGATCTACAAATGATGTGATTCAGGTGATACAATACACACTATAATTGATGAAAGCAATACATAATCTGCTTATTTGTCAAGAAATAAGTAAACTGTACACAAATGAATAAAGTATTGTGATACAGTGGGTATTTACCTACATTGGATATTTCTACATGTCATAAAGTTTGGATAAGGACTGTCATTTTAAGATAATATAGGTATAACTTTCTTGGCAATCCTCATCAGAATTGATGAAAACCTACAAATGTTGTAACTCGCGTGTTTCATAATTGTATATTTCCATGCGAGTTACAACATTTGTAGAGTGTGCATTGTATCACCTGAATCACACCATTTGTAGATCACTGTCAGTTTATCGGTTAACATTTAACAATTTCTGAAAATGACGGCATTTTAATATCTGTCCAACCTGACGGACATAATTTAGTGACTTACCTATTCATAAATGTGTATTGGCTAAGATCACATTATGCCGTGTATATATACTGTGCCTATGGAGCTGTTTGTAACTTTGTTCACTGCTGAAAATGCTATAATTATAGCGAAATATACAGAATAAAATTGTGATCCCCACTCGTAGTTGCTTTTCTTCTCTATAATTGGAGTAAAATGATGTATTCTGGTGCATTTTGACAGAATAATTAGACTTTGAAGATGATATGTAATGATGCCCCAAAATGAACTGAATTTTCCGTGTCTTATGTCTGTGTGTCTGTCTGTCTCTCTCGTCATACCACATATGCAGCTGGTAATGGATCAGAAGCCTAATGAAATTGACTGACCTTCACCTGTTTTATTGAAGTCAAATTTTTGGAGTAGCAATAATTTTTAAAGGAGTGAAGATAGGCTCTCCAAATTCATAATACTTGTGCAATTGGTGACTGACTAGAAACCTATCCCAGTTGACTGAACCTATTTTCTCAAGGTTATATACTGTATATTATGATATAACATAAAATATAGCTAGGCATTCTAAATTGATACCACATATGCAACTGATGATGGACCTGAAGTCTGAATATGACTGACGTTGACCTATTTTCTCAAGGTCAAAAACTGTATGTTAAGTCACATGTTAACTGCCAATTACTTCAAATCTAACATTGTCAGCATTTTGTTGTGGCTGTGGTTTTTCTTCCAGAACAATTTAGCGAATTTTGCACGAGTTCCAACAGCCTCATGCTTCAACAGTAACTTAAACCATGCTGTATCGGCTGAGATGTTGAAACACCCTCCATTTCCTAGCTCTAACATACTGCATCATTGTCGAAATATGGGTACCATGACAGAGTGATAGATCACACAGCGAGTGAAGGTTCCCGATTTACATTGAATGTCGTTATTGCCTAAGTACTATTAGCAGCATTTTACAACAAAAACAATTCGCTGACTTACAGTGAAAAATTATAGTGAAAGGTATTTATTTTTTGTTGTTTGGCATGTTTATTTGCTGGCATTGTTTCAGATAGAATACAACAGCCTAATTCATACAATCAGGAATAAAAAGGAGATTAAAATCTTTATGTTCGAACTTTCCTAGGAAATATAAAAGTGGCAATTCGAAATTTTATTTTTATCAATTTTTTAATGTCGGTGGGCCCATGAAACGCAAAATAAACTTGGTGTTGCCTCACACTGGGTTTCGACCGTTGGTGAAGAAATCCCTTCTTAGAGGCACTTCTACCAGGGATGATTACTGCTCATCCTCCAGGGGTATGTGCCCCACCCTCTGTCCCATCCTAAAAACAATTGCCACCCCTAATAGGGGGTGTGCCCAAATTGGGGAGATCTAAAGCCTTGTGAGTACCAAATTATGTGTTACAAAATTATCTGGGGAAATGCTCTTAGCCCGTGTTTCACACGAGCTTTCATTTTTGAATGTGAATCATGATGAAAAAAAGCTGTCTTGTGTAGTCAAACAAACATGACAGCAAGGAATATGTTTGTAAACATTCTCAATCATATGCCAAGGCTGTAGCCAGAGATCTTTATTCACGAGCCATATTCACTCTCTCACTGTAGGTATGAAAAAGTCTCTCATGAATTAAAAGGCACCCCATAGCATAGTAGGAATGGCCTCAGCTTGTTATTTTTAACAAATATGTGTTATGAGGAAGTATACATGGTTCATAGAGTAAAGAAACAGTGAGTTTAACCTCCTGGGGCCAGCAAAAACTGTCATGGTGGCCAGCCCCAACTGAAATGTCAACCTGGCTTTTTCACACATAAGATATAGTAACCAGGGCTTTAGATTACCCCTTGATATATTAAACATTGTACCCAAATTAGGACTAAAAAACAAAAACAAAATTTTATATATGTATTTTTTCTTGTATTGATAATCAAAGTTCAGTTATGTCAACTGAGCGTCATATTTTAGTAAAACCTTATCTACTGTGCCAGAATCCGTATTTTCACTAATTTGAGTGCCTTTCCCCTGCCCCAAAATTTTTTGCCGCGCTGAATGGAGGTTGTGCCCAAATTAGGGTAAGACCAAAATTAGAATATACTTAGTTTGCAGTAACCTGACCGAACAAAAGGGGTAGCAACCTGAAACTTCTTTGAATTCTTTTTTTTAGAGGATTTCTGAAATGTTCAAAAACACGAGAATCGTGCATATACGTATAAAAGATTTGCCGATAGTCTAGATTTCACTGTCCCAAAAAACAGGAACTGTTTGAGTCACATTTTTTATGCTCATCGAAGACAAGGCCTTATATATACGATTATGAGTTCTGTCCAACTTTCCGTCTATCCATCCATTAACCCATTAACATGTGTTGTTCGTGCGATATCTGCAGTTCCAAGGTATGGATTGGTACCAAACTTTGGATATACATTACCCGTAGGGCAAAGAGGAACCCTATTCATTTGCGGTCAAAGATCAGTGTCTTGCGTGCTGTGCTCAGTGTTTTATAGAGTGGATGGAGGGTGTCTGGTCCCAAGCTGGTTCAAAGATTTCTTCTTTGAAGTAGCAGGAACGCAACGTGGCTGGGTAGTGCTTAGTTGGTTCATCGCGATAAAGCTGAAATATTGTTGAAAGCGACGTTAAATTTTATTCACTCACTTTCACACTCAAAGGTCAAGGTCACAGTCCCCCAAACTTAATCCAGTTTATGACTATACTATGAGGCTGGGCTATTCAGAGCTGTCTCCCCTACATGTATATGACATTTATCCCATGGAGTCGTCTCCCCTGTTTGATACATTTCTGGAACAGCTACATTCAGTTAAATAGTTGAGAAATAGAAAGCATGCATTTACTAATTTAACTGGGGAAGGGGTCATTTATGAACTTTATATCTGTTTATTAACTCGAGAACAAAGATTTACTTCATCACGTTCTTCACATTTTTCTTCATTCGTGAAAAATGTTCCCACCTGAAAGGAGTCTATTTGAAGGAAAATTAATATTTTCTTGTATTTGTATTTGTTCTTGGATTCAGTGTGGGCGTGTAAGCTCTTGTCAAGGTTAGCTAGTTACCAGGAGTTAAGTCCCTTTTAGTTTATCATTGAACTTCGTAGGAATAAGACCAGTGTAATTCCAGATGTACAGGCATATATTGAAGCCCCTTTTTGATTAATTTTGGCCTAATCTAAAACCCTGGTAAACTCAAGTCTATGAGGACTTCTATGAGGAATATTTTTCATAATCTCTGACAAAGTTATCAATTTTGAACATGTTCCCTTCAAGGATGTTATGTTGTTTGTTACTTGTTTGCTGAGAAAAGAATGTGAGGTCATTAAACAAGTCATAATGGCAGTTCACACTTAAGTGATTTACGATTATTTTGCATCTGTATGTAATATTAGAAGCAAATTAACTGGAAGCGTGTACCATTAGATAAGACTAGCTAGACAGCACTGGCACGACTAGGTTCTAGACCCTTCAACATCCTCACACAAAAAACTGAATTTCGAAGATTGCGAAACACGATAAAAAACTGATTGACTCTGAAAAGAGAAATTATTTCGACAATCTGATTTTGGAGAACATGAAAAAATCTGATAAACTTTGGGGAGCCATTAGAAAAATTCTTCCCAGAAAAAGGAAGGTGTCGACAATAACATTGTGTGACAATGATGGTTAGGAGATAACGGACAGCCGAGGTATCGCTAAAATTTTTAATATTTTCTTCTCCAGCATTGGGGAAAAGCTGGCTGCAGTTTTTCCAAGAACTTGTGAAACGAACAATTTTTATGTTAACACTCAGATTGAAATCAACGTGACTTAATTTCTGCGAAATATCAATGCATTTTATTGAGAAAGAATTAAGTATCTTAGATTCTAACAAAGCAACTGGTATGGACAATATACCAGCCAGACTTCCCTCCTCCACATTACATCGAGAACTTGTCATTAAGAACTGGGAAACTACCCACAGTTGTTTCGAGAGCCCGTGTTACTGCGGTTCACAAGGAGGGGGATACGTCCGATCCGTCGAATTATCAACTTAACTCTGTCTTACCAACATGCATGAAAATATTAGAAAGAGCTGTCCATACGCAGCTATATAGTTTCATCGAACAACATAAAATCTTAAATAGATTCCAGTCCGGCTTTAGGCCATCTCACTCTACTACTACTACTCTTCTTCATGTGTCGGACCTGGTCCTTAGTAATATGAACAAATGTCTTTGAACAGGTATTGTATTTCGCAATCTGAAGAAAGCATTTGATACTGTGGACTGTGAATTAATGTTACAAAAAATGAGAAAACTTGGCGTTACTGGGACAGAAATATGTTGGTTTCAAAATTATTTACTTAACAGAAACCAATGCGTCTCTTTTAATAGCACTACATCCTCGTCTCTCCCAGTTAAGTATGGGGTTCCACAAGGGTCCATTTTGGGCCCTCTGCTTTTTATATTGTATATAAATGATCTTCGCCCGTGTTTCACACGAGCTTTCATTTTGAATGTGAATCATGATGAAAAAAGCTGTCTTGTGTAGTCAAACAAACATGACAGCAAGGAATATGTTTGTAAACATTCTCAATCATATGCCAAGGCTGTAGCCAGAGATCTTTATTGACGAGCCATATTCACTCTCTGCACTGTAGGTATGAAAAAGTGTCTCATGAATTAAAAGGCACCCCATAGCATAGTAGGAATTGCCTCGGCTTGTTATTTTTAACAAATATGTGTTATGAGGAAGTATACATGGTTCATAGAGTAAAGAAACATTAACGCCAAATACCGACAAGATATAGAAACAGCAATGTCAGATGATCTTGACTCTGTCCAAAATTGGTTTTATCAGAACAGACTGACTCTAAATGTTAATAAGACAAAGTGTATGCTTTTAGGTTCTCAACAACGAGTATTGTCTTCTGGACATTTGAACTTATCTATCGCTGGTTCTTTTATTGAACAAGTGTTTGATTTTAAGTATTTGGGCCTATGGTTTGACAATAATCTTAAATGGGATACTCATATAAACAACCTTTGTAATAAAATCTCTGGTAGAATAGCGGTTTTACGTCGTCTTAGACCTTTTATCACGAAAGATGTTGCAAAACTGCTCTACAATTCAATGATTCTGCCTAAAATTTACTATGGTGATATTGTATGGTCTAACTGTTCCAAGAAACACATAACCCGAATCCAGAAACTCCAAAACAGAGCAGCTAGAGTTATTGTAATGTGTAAAATAAGAGATAGGTCTACGGCTGATATTTTTTCTGAACTGTCTGGGGGAAATTGCAATCAAAGTTTTAGAATGCACAAGTGTACTTTTGTTTTTAAACTCTTGAACTGTGATATACCTGTTTATCTTCAAGGCTATTTTAAATATGTATCGTCAGTGCACGCAAGATCTACCAGACAAGCTAAAACGAATCAACTGTATATAGAGAGGGCCACTGGTCACACTGGTCAACGTCCGTTTAGATATCAGGGTGCTCAGTTATGGAATGGTCTACCATATGAACTTCGCAATAGTCCATCTCTTAACACTTTTAAAAAGAATATTATACAACATGTTTTAATATAATATTCTCTTGGTAGTTGTTAATTACACCGGCCTTTTATCAGAGGAGAACCCCTGATTTTATATACATTTGTACATATTTCTTACTCTGTATATTTCCTTTTTTTAATTTATTTATCTGTTTGCTTATTGTTACTTGTGTATGTATGAGATATATGAAACAGGGCCCCTCTGGAAAGCAGCCATCTTGGCTGAGTTGGGCTACCCTGTATAAATATATTGAATAAATATAATAATAAAAAAAATGTAAGATCGTAGATGAAATGCAAGAGCACAATGTGGGGGATCATGGATGAGAGAGAGGGAGACAGTTATGGCTTTAACAGTGATAAATGGTGTGATTAATTATGTACGTTTCATAGGATTAGCCCTCATCTCTGGCCGCACCTTGGCAGAATATGGGTTTGTCATAGATATAAGATCGGTCATAATTTTTAGGAGTGGCGAGTCACATTCATGACCTCATATTTTCTCAGAATTTAGCAAAATAAAAGCCAGGTCAGCAGTCATATATTTCATCCCCTTTGAACAAAGATGTAAGCAAAACTGAAGAGACGCCCACGTTTCATTCTCTCGAAGACCACCAAGAGATCATTCTACAGCATACCTCCCTTATCAGCTGGACATTTCTATGAACAAGTCGAAGCATGCATCCGTCCGTTGCTGTTATTTTCAACGGACCGTTTGAGTACTATTTGTTATGTACCAGTACGGAGTACACAGACCTGGATGGAGGATCAGGATTGCTATTCAAATTTCAGCATCAGCTCATCTCCGATGATGCATCACTCGATTTTTGTTTTGAATCGTGCGAACATGAAACTTTCCAATCTTTTTGCGAACAATGTCAAATGTTATTAGAAGGGAGGCTGGGTAGCCAATGCATTGCAGGGCGTCTAACTGTAACGTGCAGAATTCTGGTTCATTTGCTTCTGGTATTATTTTGATAAAAAGACAATACTTGACTATTTAGGTTTTGCCCAAAAACCGTAGTGAAATTCAGATGTATGCTGATGATCACAGGCATGACACATACCAGTCGCTTCTGTGATTCCCAGACATCGATATATAAAAAAGCCTATAGGCTCTAGTTTTATGTAATAGCCCACCGCCTAACGAGTCGCTACAGGCATCAGACTCCTAAATAATTTACACGTTCGACAGTATTAGCAAAATTGTACCTCGACGATTCCCTAATTAAATTTATCTTTTGACAGGAAGTTGTTTATTTCAAGGACTACAAGGTTACAAATTTCTTGTCAAAATTTTCCGTCGAAATGTCAAGCTGTGCGCGCCTCTACATATGAGGTCCTCATTTTGCTGTTTTCTCTGCCTGATGGAAGCAGTGCACAGTCCCCGCAAATAGCTCCCGGCGAGGCATGCTATCGAGCAGTGAATCGAAATAATTTTTTTATCTGAATAGGTCAAATACCATACTTGCCACTGGTACCATCGGCTTTCCATTAATTGTTGCGACGCAGGCGGGGAAAATCGAGAAATGTCTGATATTTGGCAGAGATTATGTGTAAGATTTTTTTTATTTAGGATCCCGAAGCCTATAGTTAGCACGTGCAGCAATTCGCCTCGAGATCGAGTGCCATCTGTTTTTTGTTCAGTAGGAGCTTTTCATAGCAGTCAGTCAGTGGTTTTCAACCTGATCAGACGTATATAGTACTTCCCTGACATGTGAAGTATCAATTTATGATAATATTCAAGACGTCTACAGAAAATAGTACAGATCCTGAGGTGTGAGGACACACAACCTCCTGAGAGTCAACAGAACTTTCTAAAAATAAGTACCACCAAAGAAGATTAGAGACAACTCTCCTGTTGTGCCTTTCTAAGAAACTCTTTATCCTGATGTGCTGGCTGGATCTAGGATTTTAGATTTTGGCTAGGGACTTTTGATACATAGAGAAGAGTTCTGATAATAGTGCTGTGGTAGCTGACAGTGCTGTGGAGGCTGGCTGATAGACCGGAGATCGAGTATTGGAGATGTCATCATGGGTTCCAGCACGGAGGTCCAGGGGAGACAACTCTATACTGTTGTGTCTTTTTTAAGAAACTCTTTATTATGATGTGTTGAAGGAGGAGTGCAGGGTTAGTCGTTTTTTTCAGCATCTGTGAATTGTAACATCTGTAATTGTAAACGTAGGCTAAACAAAGATATATTATATTTATTAGGGCTACGAGTAGAGGAGACACTATCGGCTTCGACTTTAATATTGATGCATCTCTATCAAGTAGAAATAGTGTCTTGAACCTGAGTGTCGGATGCCCTGATGATTCACTCTACACAACTAAACAAAATTAACAGGAAGGTTTGCCACCATAGATACAAAATTCTCGGAATAAAGGCCATCAATTAGCCGGGAGAACATTTCGGTCATAGATTTTTTTTGAAACTTTGGCGTTCTTCTCCCTACTCGTTATTTTATTTTACATGGTTGATTAACCCACAGTAGGGAGTAATACACTTGTACTATATCTTTAGTATATTACAAATTTAGAACATAAATGATCGGACTAAAATTGTATCACTTCTGGGTGATAATCCAAGTGCATTGCTCTCATTTTTTATTGATAATTTTATCCTTTTTATCCTTCCATTTTCATTAAATTTTAGTTTGAGCTAGGGTTATCCTTGTCAGCTTATTATAATAACAATTTTCTCAAATATGTCTAAATTTCCGGTGAATGATATATTACAAACGTGCATCTTATTTGCAATTAAAATTGTCGTATTTTCACATATATACCTTCTTGACTTTTTGACTATTCGAACTTCAATATCCTTTAAAGTACTGATTGTACAATGTCAGACACTGTGCGCTCCTAAATTCCTTCCTTCTGGAAGTTGTAGTGGTTGTCGGAATAGTACTGAGGGTAGTGGGACACATGTATTCATTACGCAACAGTGCTTTGACCCACATGACTCCCGCACATGTAATCTGCAATGTGTTTAATACCAATTAAAGTACACAGATACAGCGAATATCCGTATTCCTTGTAACTTTGTGCAGAGACGCTGGATAGCACGACCTGGGACCTTCAAGTCTGTATGTATATGATTCTATTTTTTTGGGTATTTTCCTGTACTGTCATATGTTGCATGTTATATCATCCTCAGAGAGGCACTACTCATGTGCTCCCTTGTACCCCGTCTGGGATCCAACCATCTCGGTCACTGTGACACATCAGCCTGCCATGCGCCAGTCCTTCTGTATATAGGATCAACCATGTTAACCTGCTCAATACAGCCTATACAGACGCGACTTTGACAATGTTAAGGGCCAAAGCAGGTCCAACCAAAACCGCCTAGAAGACACGGGCATTTGAGGCCACCTTCTTGTGACCAAAAATATATAACTTCTCCGAAACCTTCTGTGGCTACCTAGTTGACCACGAGGGACTGCAAATATATTACAGCTAGTCTACATCATTTAGAATAAGGTATATATTGTAAGATTCTTTCTTTTTACCACGATTGTAAACTTTGTACCCAAAAAGTTCTTAGTTGGTACGAACTAGCAAGTAATGGTATCACAACTGTATACTCAATGGATCACGGTTTAGAGGTTATTTATTCTTCAATACAAGAGATCACCATCACTGCACATAACAATTACATTTGCCACAAAGCTAGAAAAGTATGGTGAAATTCCGTCCAGTAGTTCTCCAGATATCAGGTGAGCTTCCATCCAAGTTCGGTGTTTAAGTTTCAGTTTAATTGGCATAAGAATCAGCGCAGCTGTTTTTTCATCTTTGTAAGTGAACAGGTATTTCCTTGTTCAAAGTTTTTTAAACAAGTACACATCTATTAAAATAAAAACGCTGTTTCACACATAACCATTTACTTTCTTGTAACATATCAACTCGGTGAGTTCGAGCATCACATTGCAATATAATCCTCATAGCTCTATTTTGTATCCTTTGCAATCTACCAATATCACTAGCATTTGCAGCACTATATACTGTGGAACAATAATCCAAGTGTGGAAGGACAATAGTGTTTTATAGAGTAAATTTGGCATCATTCGGAATAAAAGGCCCGACTCTTTTCAGGACCCCAATGCTCCTATTGAGTTTATTGACTGTGTAGTTAACATGGTCATTAAATCTTAAACAGTAATCAATTTTGACACCTAGATATTTAATATTTTCACATTGAGAAATAATATTATCACATAGAGTCAGTTCCAGGTTCGTATCTACATTTCTCTTCTTATAATGTGTGTCGTTCAACATAACATTCGTTTTCTCGAAATGTAGGCTTAATCTATTTGCACGTAACTATGTGTACACATTAGACAAATCCAGCTGGATTTTTGCTTTGACAATTGTAATGTCTGAATTAGCATAATAAATGGCTGTATCATCAGCGTACAGATTAGATTCACAGTGATCTGGGCAACATGTAATATCGTTGATATAAAATAAGAATAACAGGGGCCCTAATACCGACCCCTGTTGGACACCCATGTTAACAGTTCGAGGCGTAGACATGAAATCATTTGCTATCGTCACTTACGCAAGCTGTCTATCGCACAAGAAGCTTTTAAACAGATTTGTACAATGAAAACCATAGAAATTTAATTTGGAAAGAAGAATGCTGTGGTCGACTGTGCCAAACGCTTTACGTAAGTTCAGGGCAACCATACATATGAGCTTACCTTCGTGAATTTTTTCCTAACAATGCTCAGTTAGCCTATGCAAGCTAGTTTCTCCATGAGTTTAGAAAAAATTGATAAAAATAGAAATAGGTGGTCTGTTTTTGCGTTTGACTTATGAATAGGCGAGACCCGTGCACTTTTCAATTCCTGGGGAAACTGACCGGTAGACAGACATTCGTTAATTACTAAGGTCAGTACTACTGGAAATCCCTGGGGCTGCTATTTTAAGAAGAGTGGATTGATAATTATCCAGCCCCTGCAGTAGCTTTTTTGAGTGATAAATTCACAAGCCGTTTCAAAATATTTTCTTCACTAACCAAGTTAAAATTGAATGATGGAAAAGGGTTAGGAAACATTCTATGTAAATAGTCGACAGGGGATATGGCGACAGATTGATTTTTTTTGGATGGTGAGACTCCGTCCAGTAATTCTTCAGATATCTTGCAGACAATGCCTGTATATAAATGTACAAGTAGATAGACGGACGCGGCAATACCCCCGTCGCACGCCCTCAAGTCCGTTTTTCCGGATTTTCGTATTTTTCGAAATCCTGTTTTTATATCCATTTGTCAGTCACATGAACAGTTGGGATGGCAACCCAAGATCAATGGTAAGCGGTCAAGGGTCAAGCAATCCTCATTTACAACCCTTATTCGTCTAATAGGTATTTAAGGTATAGATTGAAGTTTACCGTACTTCGAACGCTGCTTATTTTCTGCACGGGACAAAATGTATCTTTTACTCAACCCCTAGCTCAACACAACCAGCAAAGTACCGCACCTCAATACGCTAGATCGTGATTTTCCCAAAGTGTGTTACCGGAATATTCTTGATTACGATCACGATTCTTCACGATTTCAGTCGATGTCATTGTACACGACCGATTCAGGTACGACATCCAGACATTGTTTGACTAGTTCCAAAACGTTTTTCATTCTTTGTAATACATTATCCAGTTGATACTCTTCCAGGAGTGGGTGAAGCTGGTCCTGCTTCGTTTCAGCTATGAAATCCGATTTTAACGTTGGAATCCGTCGCCTCATCGCCTCTATAGTACGACGTCGCACACTGTAATGATATTGAAACGATATTAACACCCAACCTCTGACACAATCAATGAAAGATAGTGCCACGGCACTGTAGCTCATCTGGCTGTGACTGGCAGAAGTAGCTCTAAGAATTTTTTACTAAAGAACTGCAATAGATGAGTTTCTATCTTGTGTTGTCCCCCCTGAACACTAAATGATCCATGCAATAATTTCATGAGATTTCATAACCAAGTTTCATGGGAAATTCAAGATGCGGCCATATTGGATTTTCGAAATTGACCAAAGAAGGTATCTTGCACAACCGGACCACAAGGTAAACCTGTGTACCCAATTTGACAAAGAGCCATGCAGTAATTTCCTGAGAATTCACGATAACAAAATTTCATGGGAAAATTCAAGATGGCTGCCTGGTGGTCATATTGGACTTTTGAATCGGACCAGAAAAGGTATCGTGCACAACTAGACCCCAAGGGAAACCTGTGTACCAAATTTGAGAAAGATCAAAGCAGTACTTCCAGAGAAATCACGATAACAAAGTTTCATAGGGAAATCCAGGATGGCCGCCTAATGGCCATATTGGATTTTCGAATCAGAGCAGAAAAGATATCTTGCCCAACTAGACCCCGAGGGGAACCTGTGTACCATATATTTGAGAAAGATCCATGCAGTACTTCCTGAAAAATCGCGATAACAATGTTCCATGGGCAAATCAAGATGAACGCCTGGTGGCCATATTGGATTTTTGAATCGGACCACAAAAGGTATCTTGCACAACTAGACCCAAACGGGAACCTGTGTACCAAATTTTAGAAAGATCCATGAAGTGGTTCCTGAGGAATTGCGATAACAAATTTCATGGGGAAATCCAAGATGGCCACCTAGTGGCCATATTGGATTGTTGAATCGGACCAGAAAAGGTATCGTGTACAAGTAGACCCCAAGGGGAACCTGTGTACCAAATTTGAGAAAGATCCATGCAGTACTTCCTGAGAAATCACGATAACAATGTTTCATGGGGAAATCCAAGATGACCGCCTGGTGGCCATATTGGATTTTTGAATCGAAGCAAAAATGATATCTTGTACAACTGGATCCCAAGGGGAACCTGTGTACCAAATTTGAGAAACATCCATGAAGTAATTCCTGAGAAATCGCGATAACAATGTTTCATGGGGAAATCCAAGATGGCCGCCTGGTGGCCATATTGGATTTTTGAATCGGACCACAAAAGATATCTTGCACAACTAAACTTAAAGGGGAACCTGTGTACCAAATTTGAGGAAGATCCATAAAGAAGTTCCTGAGAAATCGCGATAACGAAGTTTCATGGGGAAATTCAAGATGGCCGCTTGGTGGCCATATTGGATATTCAAATTGGAGTAAAGTACACATGTTGTACAACTAGACCCAAAGGGGAACCGGTGTACCAAATTTGAGAAAGATCCATGAAGTAGTTACCGAAAAATAATGATGACAAGATTTCACTGGCAAATTCAAGATGGCCGCCATGGCAGCCATATTTAAAATCATATCGACACAGCATAAACAAATTCTGGTGTATTCATTGGGGGAACATGCATGCCAAGTTTCAGCTTAATCGGTCAAGCGGTTTCAGAGAAGAAGATGTTTACGCACGACGGACGACGCACGACAGACGACAGAACGACACACGACGGACGACGGACAATCAGGCCATAACATTAGCCTTCGGCCCAGATGAGCTAAAAAGGCGACAAGTAAATCAGTAAATATAAATAGGCATCTTTATAGCAACACCTCGGTGGTATCGAGGGAGGATTCATGCGGATAGGGACGATCTGACCGGAGAGAGGAAAAATCTAGTCGGACAGAAAGAGGATCAAGTCGTATAGAGGGAGGATCCAGTCGGGCAGAGAGGATCGAGTCGGATAGAGAGAGGATCGAGTCGAACAGAGAGAGGATCGAGTCTGATAGAGGGAGGATCGAGTCGGACAGAGGAAGGATTCAGTCGAACAGAGAGATGAGCAAGTCGTATAGATCCAGTCGAACAGAGGGAGGATCCAGTCGATCAGAGAGAGGATCAAGTTGGATAGATGATCCAGTTGGACAGATGAGGGATCCAGTCGAACAGAGAGCGGATCAAGTTGGATAAAGGGAGGTTCAGTCGGACAGAGAAGATCAAGTCGAACAGAGCGAGGATTCAGTCGGACAGAGAGAGAAACTAATCGGACAGAGGGTGGATCAGTCGGACAGAGGGAGGATCCAGTTAGACAGATGGAGGATACTGTCAGACATGGGATGATCCAGTCGAACAGGAGGCGGATTTAGTCGGACAGAGGGTGGACCCAGACGGACAGAGGAAGGGTCTAGTCGAACAGAGAAAGGATTCAGTCGAACAAAGGGAGGATCCAGTTGAACAGAGGAAGCATTCAGTCAGACAAGGGGGTGACCTAGTTGGACAGATGGACGATCCATCCGATATAAAAGTCGAGCCGGTCTGAAATTGATTGAGAGAGGGGTGATCCAGATTCAGTCGGATAGAGGAATCATCCGATCGAGTAATGTGATGATCCAGTCGGAGAGAGGGACTGTCTAGTATGACAGTGCGGCGATCCAGTTTGACAGCGGCACAGTTTGACAAAGGGAGGTACGAACCAGTTTGACATATGACAGGGATGATCCTTTTCGACGAAGGAGCGATCTACTTTGAAAGAGATACTATCCATTACCGAAAGTAACGTCATGGTGCACATGCGCAATCGATGAGTAATATAGAAAGATTGTATTTTAGAGGTGTGCAGGGGCGTCTTTGGGCGATTCAGGGGTCCTCCTCACTCCAGAAATGTTATTCATGGTGTCGTATTGAAGCTCTCGTGGTGTAGACTAAGGCTCGGGTGTTTCTACCGCGAGTGCGCTAATGGTGCGCATGCACAGTCGATCGAGGAGTAGTAGCGAAATATGGCATTTTGAAGTGTGCATGAGAGTATTTTGCCGAAAGATGGACCACGCGTGCGTTAAATGGATCAAAAAGGGTCTCGTGTTCAGGCTGTAGACCACTATTATAGTGGTTTTGACTGTGTACTCCCCTATACTCTAGTCTGCCTAGCTTGAGAGAGTAACCTCCCCCTGGGTACAATATACTTGGAATGACGGACTTTATGCACATGCATGTTCTTGCACAAGAGTGGATGTGAGGGATACTATGTGTGGTATGGTGAAGTGGGCCGGGAATAAGGAGTCTATCTCTCCTGACAGAGTTAGTCTCCTATGAGTAAAGAACGAGTGGGTGAATGAGTAAATGAGTGAGTGAATGAACCAATTTCAACGCAGTGACCACTACATCCTATCGCCCATGGTATCCCCACACCCATCGTTGTACAAGAAGATGCATCATTGTAAATCCGCCAATAAGAAAAGTAAATCTACCAGGTGAGATAGTCCCTTCACCCCGTACTCACATTAACCCACATATCACTCACTACACTCTGAGAAATATTCAGGGAATAATCCTGAATAGATCAGGCTGCACATCCACAACTCAATTTCACGGGTTTTACCTGAAATCCAGGGATAATTTCCTGAAATTCAGATATGTCATCCATGAATTAGAGCTAAATTATCTGAATTTCAGGGGATTTTTCGTACCTGAATAGGGTCGAGAACTTACTAATCAGGGTGGTAAATTTACCTGAATTTCAGGGAAAATCCTCTCATTCAGAGATCTTTCTTCTGAAATCCAGGAAATTATCCCTGGATATCAGGTAAAATCCCTGAAATTGAGTTGTGGATGTGCAGCCTGATCTATTCAGCATTATTCCCTGAATATTTCTGAGAGTGTACCCCATATGGGCTAGGGTATAAGGGTGTACTCCGTGAACCACGCCAATCATCGTCTATGCGACGAGAGTTTCAAAAAGAGATCATGTCCGGCTCATTTAGAGCCCGGATGACCCATTTATCCTCCAAACACGCCCACGCGCAAACCCGGAATGCCAACTTTCTCTACTACTCCCTGACTCCTCGTGCGCACCATGATGTCACTACCGGTATAAACACCCAGCCTTAGTCTTCATCACACGAAATTCAAGGCGACATTCTCTACGTCATATTTGGAACAACGATGACCCCTAGATCGCCCAAACACCCATATGTTCCCTTAAAATACCACGGCCAAGGGCGTGAGCGATGCAACCCTATGCCAACGAGAAAGCATTGATGTTATTATTGACACAGCTTTACACCTAGCTGAAACCACGGATGCAGCCCCACACCAACGAGAAAGCCTGCATTGTCAAGAAACGAATACTAAACAAACTCATGGTTGACGTCGATACAGCACACCAGGTGTGTGCCACAAATCAGCTGATTCTGTATGAGACAATTGAGGCCTTCATAAAAATGCCGATGGAGATGGGAAACTATACTTTAGCCGTATGTGCTTTAGAATTGGTTAACCGGAAGACTATACTGTGAAGTCATATGACTCTGTCAGTATGTCGGCACCTTTTCCCACTTCCCTTATATGTGTTGTAATTTATCCTCCCGCCTCTAACTGACCCAAATCTTCACGAAATGGAACCCACGAGAGCATGTGATTATCTATTTTGCATTGAGGGGATGGACTGCCCGAAAACGCTTGGTGATAGGCCGGAACGAATGGATGATGCCTCTGAACACGAAAAGGAGCGAACATGGCCGACGATGCGCTGAACAAGGGCGGTTTCTCAAATGGGAGCTTCTCATTGGACAAAAGCGACCATGATGGTGACACGAAAAGACATAAAACATCATAATAAACATATCCAGGGCGTTTCCTCCAGCGTGTGTATGACGTATCAATGGTGATAATAAAGTGGTTGATAAATCATACTTTTTGTACTCTCTCTATCTCTCTCACCTGAATGCGTCAAGACGTTAAGCTCTAAGGGGAAACGTGTGTGTGTGTGTACGTGCGTGCGTGTGTGTGTGTGTGTGTGTGTTACTACTTCCCAGCGTTGAGGGCGTCACTGCGTTAAGACGGGCGTTGAGTGGAAAATAAAGCGCTTGGTCGGGTATCGCAGGTATTTGTTCTGAATATGAACTTGCATTCTATAAATACTTCGAGCCGTTTTTGTCTACCTGGAGGGCATATAGGTCATCATTTTCCAACAGATGACTTCATATGGTAATCACATCATCGCTCTGAAATATTTGTATCTAACATCATGTTCACATGAACAGCTACAATAAAAGCGTGACTGGGATCACTTATGGTTCTTGTGATGTGTTCAGAAATATGCAGTGAGTGTATTTTCTATGTTGTCATATGACTTCTTGTCGGTACGTCGGCATCGTTTTCCACCACCCATTTAAAGTCTCGTTTACTTGTTGTCTGTATATGGTGGGATTCTGCTGGTGAACGTTTCGTCCCCGGGGCTTGTCCTCTTTACAAATCAATGTGATTGTAGTTTTGTGACTCGTAAACAGGGTGGAGAATATTGCGATTGGTCGTTATCAATACGAACTTGCATTCTATATATACTCACTCGTTTGGGCCGTTTTTGTCACAAAGTTAATCATTTTCCAACTGATAACATGATAGGACAATTACATCATAGCTCTGAAATATTTGTATCTAATACCGCTCAAGCCGGTGCCAGGAGCCGTGAGGTCATTTCATTCAAGATGACCACATGAACATCTACAATAAAATAGTGGCTGGAATACAAATCATCACAGGGATTGCATTTGGTTCTTGCGATGTGTTTAGAAATATGCAGTTAGTATATTTGTCTGTGGGGTCATATGACTTCTTTTTAGTACCCCGGCATCGTTTTCCACCACCCATTTAATGTTGCATCTAATTGAGGGCGTTACCGCGTTACGACCTAAGACTGACCATTTCCATGGTCGTAGGAGGCATTGAGACATGTTTTGCCAATTTCGTGGTTTCTAAGTCACCTAATTAGGTCAGAAATTGGGTCAGAAATAGGTCACATTGACCGTGACCCCATTATGTAAGGTCAAAATGACATTGACCTAATTGAGGGCATTTCCATGGTCTTAGGAGGCATTAGAACATGTTTTTGCCAATTTCGAGGATTATAGGTCACCTAAGTAGGTCAAATTTTCATCAAAAGTTGGTCAGCTCAGAACTTGCTGCTATTAGTCCCCTAATGCACGTTCATGCCAAAAATCAAGGTTCTAATGTGAGCGGGTTTCCTTATTTTGTCTGAGAAATGATTCGGATGGACTGACTCACTCATTACCGGACAATTTGCAAATGAGAGCCTACTTCGTAGGAACTTACATTATCCGTATTCTTAATGTGTGCATGTTACGAGAACAAGTACTATCTTGGTTGAAACCTACAAGCGGACTGAAAGAACTAGTGGACTTAATTACCCTCTACACCGGTGGTGACTTGATGGACCAAAGAACTTACCGACAACATTGCTTGAATGCCACTAGAATCCTGTTGGTAAATTCATCATGGCAAAATCTGAAATTTTAGAAAAGATAAGAGAGACTATCACATATATCAGGACTATGCCAGAGCTTCACACGTGACACATCAGACCAACCAATGCCGTCATCATATTGTCACACTGAACGATCATTAGGGCCCTCCTGACGTTGATTGGGTGACGCTAACCCTATCTGGCCTGGGTTTTGAGACCTGTCCAGGCCGGGGGGCGAAAAGGCCCCCCTAATTATTTTTCTTACCCCTTGAGCTAGGGGGCTGAAACTTATCACACTATACCCTTGGGTCAAGCTCTACCAGAAAATGTGAAAAAATTAAGATGGCCGCTTTGATGACGTCACAATGACGTCATTTTCAAAAACGGCATTTTTTAGTCGATTTTTCGGTCAGATTTTCCGATGTTTTTATTTTTGCAATTTCTCCGCAAACACTGCGTGATAAATTAGTAAATATTAATGTGATGTGAAATAAAATAGTTTTTGCCCACTTTTCATCGCGGAAAAGCAGAAATTTTGAAGAAATATGACAAAAATATCACTTTTCTGCTACCCCATGTGGCCGCCATCTTGGATTTACCCATGATCCTCTGCTCGGGGGTTCATGCAAATAGGCTCAAAATGACCCCAATATGACAAACTATAAAGTCAAGGAGTTTCAGCTCTCCATTTTTTGTCGTTCCGGATATAGCGCAGAAAGTTTGGTGGGCCCCCCCCTCAGGCCAGGTAGGGTTAAATGCAGACGGAGATGGAGATATTTCTCGAACGACAATCTCCAGTATCATCCAATCAGTTTCACGAGAGCCCTTCAGGAATGAGATATGATGACTTCGAAGAAAAAAAAATCCTAAACAGAGATCTTCGTCTCGTAATATCCCAGGATGTTTCGTCGAATTATTTTGTCGTGACACTCGAACAAACTGTTTCGGTTTGTCTAAGTGTTTGAAGGAAATATTGGCTAGGCTTTGTTGTATGACCTCCCATTGAAAAGGTAATATCCTGGACAAAAGACTGGCAATACAATTTGCAGCAGATGTTGATTAGAATCATCGATAACGCTCACCCTAGCCTTGGAAATGTGCAAAATATAGGAGATTTCTTGTATATATTGACCATGGTATAGTTAAGCCATGAGACATTGCTTTCAACAAAAAGGTGTATAAGGTGTAGTGATAAATTGTTCCTTTACTCGGGGGAAAAAACACATATTGGTTGCAATTTTTTTTAAACAGTAAAGGATTATCCTTTTTGTCATTTTTCATGGTCTGTTGAGGTCGCTATACGAATTGGTTAGTAAACGACGGAAAATTATTACATGATGTTGGTATGGAAAGACTAACAGCCGATTTATTGGTCTACGGTACTGAATGTAACACAAAACATTCGCAATATTACGGTTCATAGTTGAGCGTGAGCTTTCAACGATAGCCGTTGACTTTTAGACACATCATCGTATGTTCATTTCAAGGCAGCAAAAACTTTGTCCAGCATTGCTCCGTTCCTGTTCTACACTGAAATGTATTTCAGCAGAAAACAAAATGCTAAAAAACGCAACAATTAACAGCGTTACACTTCGAGTGAATTTGCTTTTGTGCCATCTGATTGCGGCTCGACACACAACTATCATACCGTCACACTCTCTCATTGAAAAGGCACCTGAGGTAAATTTGACGTCGCACTACATGCGTTGCTGGCTGATTTGAGTGTTTCATTGTCTGGCCAACTCCATGAACGAATGTCATTATCATTATGTTATGAAACATTCTTGCTGGAATAATGAGGCGTATTTCCCATTACACGAAGTGGCACGCCTCTTTCTTTCTGTCGCAAAAGCTGTGTCTAATGGCAACGCCAAGGTAGAATATCGCCGAGAATACACTCTCAGAAATATTCAGGGAATAATCCTGAATAGATCAGGCGGCCTATCCGCAACTCAATTTCAGGGATTTTACCTGAAATCCAGGGATAATTTTCTGAATTTCAGAAAAAAGACCCCTGAATGAGAGGATTTTACCTGAAATTCAGGCAAATTTACCACCCTGATTAGTAAGTTCCCGACCCTATTCAGGTACGTAAAATTCCCTAAAATTTAGGTAATTTTGCTTTAATTCATGGATGATATACCTGAATTTCGAGAATTTATCCCTGGATTGCAGGTAAAATCCCTGAAATTGAGTTGTGGATGTGCAGCTGGATCTATTCAGGATTATTCCCTGAATATTTCCGAGAGTGTAAGTGTTTGTGTGTACATGTAGAGATCGGCTGGAAAGGCACGAGTTCTCTAGAAGATTATTGCAAACTATGTATTACGAATCGAAGGCTGAGGCAAATTCAAATGAAAAACGAATAACGTATAGTAAACTCAGAGAATAATTACGCGAATAGGGTACGCAATATTTGCACGAAAGTTCTCTGGCAACAAAACGGTATCATGGGGATTGGTTTCCAAGACTATGGTTTAGAATCAGTGTTAACCCTCATTCCCGACGGAAGTACTGACTCATGGATACCTCTCACCCCTGAACGCTTCAACCCATCCTCCCCACAGCGCATGCTCCATTTCACAGGCTCATTTAACATCCCTGCCTCCAATTGCAGAAGTTGACCTATACTAACTCGCTATGACGTTTTGGGGAAAACCCACGTAAGTAGTATATAGAAGACGGGAACTAGTCCCTTTTCCAGGGAGGTAACTCTTGGTGCCCTTTTTTCCAGGTTAAAGGTATAGGGGACGCCCCATCGCCTTTCACCTCTGAGGCGCCACCAGCTCAAAGTCACGTGGAGGTCAAAAGTAGTTCCGGCAACCTGTAACCTTTGTATTTCTCCGCGGACAGAACGTAGTCCCATGTCAACCAAGTGACTTCCAATGTTAATGTATACGGGGAAAGCCTGAAAAGAGTATGGGAATAGACGTTTTGTGACCGGGTTGGGTCCCTAGTGGACCGAATGGGTCGAGTGAGGTGTCAAAGTGAAGCCCTACTCAAGGGCCATTCAGTCATGGGTGGGTGCATGTAAAATTAGGATTTTTTCCCCAAACTATAAAAAGCGGAACACGGACTTTACCCCTAAACTAGGGGAAAACCCCTATCAACTCTAGCCAAAAGGGCTAATATCGGTCTCCGGGCTTATCGAGGCCTGCCTATCAAGTCAATGGGGTGGGTGCATGTAAAATTAGGATTTGTCCCCGAAAATATAAAAAGCGGAACACGGACTTTACCCCTAAACTAGGGGAAAACCCCTATCAACCCTTGCCAAAAGGGCTAATATTGGTCCCCGGGCTTATCGGGACCTGCCTATCAAGTCAATGGGGTGGGTGCATGTAAAATTAGGATTTTTTCCCGAAACTATAAAAAGCGGAACACGGACTTTACCCCTACAATAGGGGTCTGTATTATACAATATAAGGGAAAATGCCTGTATGGTGGTATGGGGATGGTCAATTTTTTTCTTGGGCTTTACTATGGCTTGTGGGGTCTCGTTTTTCTCGTTTCGCCAAGAAAATGACAATGGGAAGGGCCCCGGAGCGAATCGGTGAAATTTTTTGGAAAAGTCACCGAGGTCTGTATATAGGCCTATAGGCTGGCTATATGGGGGTATAGGTTCAACCTGGGAAATTCACACACGTTCATCGTGATATGGGTTGCTTGGATTTGTTTTCCACGTCTCGTCATTTAGAACACGATGGGAAGGATCCCGGAGCGAAACGGTGAATTTTTTGGAAAAGTACCATATAGCCCATATAGCTCCATACTGGCTATGGGGATATAGGTCCATCCTGGGAAATTCACACACGTTCATTGTGATATGGGTTGTGGGGTCTTGTTTTTCTCGTCTCGTCATTTAGAACACGATGGGAAGGGTCCCGGAGCGAAACGGTGAAATTTTGGAAAAAGCTCACCGAGGCCTGGGTAGGCCCATAGGCTGGCTATGGTGTATAGGTCGAACCTGGGAAATTCACACACGTTCATTGTGATATGGGTTGTTTGGTCTTGTTTTTCACGTCTCGTCATTTAGAACACGATGGGAGGGGTACCGTAGCGAAGCGGTGAAATTTTGGGAAAAAGTTGACCGAGGCCTGGGTAGGCCCATAGGCCTATACTGCATGGCTGTGGAGGTATAGGTCCATACGGGGTGAACGTTTTGGGGTCTAGGTGAGCCCCTTATGATCCTATGGTGTCGTATGAGGTCTTATTTTGAAGCTCCCGTAGAGTTTGTAATGTATCGACTAATGGTTCGTCCGTGTGCAATAGTCTGCGCATGCGCAGTCTGGCCGTACTATAGAAAGCAGGCATGTTGGGGGTATGTGGGGTGTGTTTTGGGTAGAGGTGGACCACTATGGGTCCAAATGGGTTGTGGGAGGTGCCAAAGGGAAGCTTGTGTGGGTTAGAGTCAGAATGGCGTGTTTTAAGTGCAAGTCACGTCAATATGCGCATGCGCAGTTGGGTGTAGTAAGTAAAGTGGCCATTTTGGGGGTGCGTGGAGGTGTGTTTGGGGTAGAGAGGGATCATCCTTGGTCCGATTGTGTCGTGGGAGGTGTTATCTTGTAGCTCTCGGCGTGTACATCCTGTTTTGAGGGATGTTCACGTCATCTGTGACGTCATCGGCGACGTCATCAGTAGGAGTAGTAGCGAAAGTGGGCATTTTGGGGCAGTGAAGGAAGGTATTTGGTGTAGAGATGGACCATCCATATCTGTCACACATTATACCACTTTGTTGTGTTATACCACATCTGTCCTGCATTATACCATATATGTCCTATATTATACCATACCTGTCCTATGTTATACAATATCTGTCCTGTATTATACCAAATCTGCCCTGTATTGTACCATATTTGTTCTCTATTATACCATATATGTCCTGTATTATACCAAATCTGCCCTGTATTATACAGTATCTGTCCTGTATTATACCAAATCTGTGCTGTGTTATACCAAATCTGTGCTGTATTATACAATATCTGTCCTGTGTTATACCATATCTGTGCTGTATTATACAATATCTGTCCTGTATTATACAATATCTGTCCAGTATTCTGCAATATATGTTCTGTATCATACCAAATCTGTCCTGTATTATACAGTATCTGTCTTGTATTGTACCATATGTCCTGTATTATATCATATCTGCTCTGTATTATACAATATTTCTCCTCTATTATACCATATCTGTGCTGCATTATACCATATCTGTCCTGTATTGTACCATATATGTCCTGTATTATAGCAAATCTGTGCTGTATTATACAATATTTGCCCTCTATTATACCATATCTGTGCTGTATTATAACATATTTGTCCTGAATTATACCATATCTGTGCTGTATTATGCAATATCTGTCCTGTGTTATACAATATCTGTCCTGTATTATACCAAATCTGTCCTGTTTTGTACCATATTTGTCCTGTATTATACAATATATGTTCTGTATTATACCAAATCTGTGCTGTATTATACAGTATCTGTCCTCTATTATACCAAATCTGTGCTGTATTATGCAATATATGTTCTGTATTATTATACAAAATCTGTCCTGTATTATACGGTATATGTCCTGTATTAGACCAAATCTGGGCTGTATTATACCATAGCTGTCCTGTATTGTACCATATATGTCCTATATTATACAATATATGTTCTGTATTGTACAATCGGATAGCCGTTGTCGTGAATAACAACAAGTTCGGCAATGTCCATACAGTTTATTATCCCCAATGTTACCTCATACCCAGGCTGGGGGAGCCGCCCTGGGCATGTTTGGTATGTTCACAGCAAAACAAATTGAAATATCAAACACCATGTTTTATTATTTAACGCACCGTCACATTAGGTACAAGTGTTTACTGAGCTCAAGTCAACGATCAGCATGTAGACATATAGAGTATGTACGGCATGTTATGGTATTCATCAATGTATGGGTGAAGCATTCAGCCGATGGGGTGGTCGGTCAGCTTGGTAACGAAAAACGTAACATTGGTCACCTTCTCCACTGTCCACTTGGTGTTGGGGCGATGTTGTTGGGCCCATTCCAAGGGATCCACGGTGTCCAGTTTCTCCAGCATCGTCTCTAGCGACGCTCGGTTAATGATGGTAAACGTTGGTCAAATACCTGGATGTTCCTGCTCGGGTAAAAGTATGGGACTTGGACTGTCTCCTTATTCTGCAGCACATAACCAAACGCCAGATTCAATCTGAAGGCCGTAGTTTGGTCGTTGAAGATGGCTTCCACGTAGCTACGTAGACGGGCGAGGTCGGTCAGTCGGAAATTGTAGATATCTTGAATAGGGCGATGACGGTTGAAACATTGCCGTATCATGGACCAATGGCGTCGATAGATGTCATTCAGTGTACGGGCGTCCTGTAACAGATCGCTAGGAACATTTATGGGCTCGTCCAGAAAATGTTCGATGTTGTCAGGCGTATGACTCGAAACCGTAACGGTGGGGTCCGGCTGGATATCCAGGCTCTTCTGAACTGTGGGTATAGGCGGGCTCTCCGTCATCGCATCACCAGTGGCGTTCGTCTTCCCGGGCTCATCTTCCCTGGGGCTGACCTTCCGCGGCTCCTCTTCAGTGGAAATTTGTCGCCCAAACCGTAGAGACGGGGCATGAATCAAACGCTGATGGCGTCTTAACTGACTGCGTCGTTTGCAGAGTTGACCACAATCCTTACCGTGTTCCGTCGTGCCCTCGTGGAATGAGCGTTCGTGGCGCAGTAAATGATCCTTCCGATTAAATGACCGTGCGCAGGTTATACAAGTATACCGTGCATCGTTGTGGGTGGAGGCCTTGTGGCGGTGCAAGCCGTGCAGACGAGTAAACTGCTTCTGGCAAGTTGTGCAAGTGAACATCTTGGAGGTTGACAGAGTGTCTGATGAAACGGCCAGGCCTCTTCCCTTTTATAGCACGCTAGCTGGTGATCTATTTTTAGCACACTCAGTTCAATTATCCCCAAGTCGAGGGCCGAGCCTTGTCATCTTCGGTAACCTCCGTGTCTCTTCGGGCACCTCCGTGACATCTTCGGTCACCTCCGTGTCTCTTCGGTCACCTCCGTAACTACCCGGCTGTTCTCGTGTAAACAACCCGAATGGATCTCCGTGTCTCTTCGGTGACCTCCGCGAAATCTTCGGTCACCTCCGTGTCTCTTCGGTCACCTCCGTACCGTCAACGACCAGCATGTAGACATATAGAGTATGTACGGCATGTTATGGTATTCATCAGTGCATGGGTGACGCATTCAGCTGATGGAGGTGGTCGGTCAGCTTGGTAACGAAAAGCGTGGCATTGGTCATCCTCTCTACGACGCATTGTGTGTTGGGGCGTTGTTGTTGAGCCCATTCCAAGGGATCCACGGTGTCCAGTTTCTCCAGCATCGCCTCTAGCGACGCCCGGTTAATGATGGTAAACGGTTGGTCAAATACCCGGATGTTACTACTCGGGTAAAAATATCGGGCTTGGTCTGTGTCCTTATGCTGCAGCACATAACCAAACGCCAGATTCAACTTGAAGGCCGTAGTTTGATCGTTGAAGATGCCTTCCACGTAGCTGCGTAGACGGGCGAGGCCGGTCAGTCGGAAATTGTAGATATCTTGAATAGGGCGATGACGGTAGAAACAGTGCCGGATCATGGGCCAATGGCGCCGATAGATGTCGCTCACTGGATGGCCTTCGTGTAACAGAGTTTCCCCTGTTTCGATATTGATGCCTACGGGCTCTTCTACCTGCAAACGTGGCTGCGGAACAGGGTGTCGTGTGCGTTGGTGTTGCAACAACTGACTGGTCAGTTTGAAAAGCCGACCACATTCTTCGCATGGACGCTTGGGTACTTCATGGCGTGCACGTGTGTGGCGCTGTAAATGATCCGGGCGCTGAAACGACAGTGTACATATCGTACAGCTATACCGGGCGGTTCCTTCGTGCTTGGTAGCTTCATGTCGGCGCAAGTCGTGCAGACGAGTGAATGATTTCGAGCACGTAGTACAAGTGAACATCTTGGTGGTTGACAGAGTGTCTGATGAAACGGCCAGGCCGCTTCCCTTTTATAGCACGCTAGCTGGTATCATGTTCGGGCACCTCCGTGTCTCTTCGGTGATCTCCGTGACATCTTCGGTGACCTCCGTGTCTCTTCGGGCACCTCCGTGACATCTTCGGTGACCTTCGTGACATCTTCGGGCACTTCCGTGTCTCTTCGGCCACCTGAGTGAATGATTTCGACCACGTAGTACAAGTTAACATCTTGGTGGTTGACAAAGTGTCTGATGAAACGGCCAGGCCGCTTCCCTTTTATAGCACGCTAGCTGGTATCATGTTCGGGCACCTCCTTGTCTCTTCGGTGATCTCCGTGACATCTTCGGTGACCTCCGCGTCTCTTCGGGCACCTCGGTGACATCTTCGGTGACCTCCGCGACATCTCCGGGCACCTCCGTGTCTCTTCGGCCACCTCCGTGTCTTTTCGGGAAGTGATTGGAGAGACTCGGAAGTGAACGACATTGTGGGAAAAAACCCACAGACAGGTCAGTACATTTGCATATGACCTCTGTGAGGTCACTTCCGCTTCCGTTCACGTGACCGGAAGTGACCTTTGACCCCGGCGCGCGCTAACAATACCGGATAAAATATGCAAATGTACTGACCTGTCTGTGGGGTTTTTCCCACAATGTCGTTCACTTCCGAGTCTCTTCCATCACTTCCGAAAAGACACGGAGGTGGCCGAAGAGACACGGAGGTGCCCGAAGATGTGACGGAGGTCACCGAAGATGTCGCCGAGGTGTCCGAAGAGACACGGAGGTCACCGAAGATGTCACGGAGATCACCGAAGAGACACGGAGGTGCCCGAACATGATACCAGCTAGCGTGCTATAAGAGGGAAGCGGCCTGGCCGTTTCATCAGACACTCTGTCAACCACCAAGATGTTCACTTGTACTACGTGCTCGAAATCATTCACTCGTCTGCACGACTTGCGCCGACATGAGGCTACCAAGCACGAAGGAACCGCCCGGTATAGCTGTACGATATGTACACTGTCGTTTCAGCGCCCGGATCATTTACAGCGCCACACGCGTGCACGCCATGAAGTACCCAAGCGTCCATGCGAAGAATGTGGTCGGCTTTTCAAACTGACCAGTCAGTTGCTGCGACACCAACGCACACTACACCCTGTTCCGCAGCCACGTTTGCAGGTAGAAGAGCCCGTAGGCATCAATATCGAAACAGGGGGAACTCCCACCCATCGCACGAGGGCCGATGATGATGTCGCCCTAATTCAACAGTCAAATTCCGACGCCAAATTCCTTGGGCCAGATTTTGTATCACATGGAGGGCAAAGTACACTTCGTGGACGAACCCATAAATGTTCCTAGCGATCTGTTACACGAAGACAATCCAGTGAGTGACATCTATCGGCGCCATTGGCTCATGATCCGGCACTGTTTCTACCGTCATCGCCCTATTCAAGATATCTACAATTTCCGACTGACCGGCCTCGCCCGTCTACGCAGCCACGTGGAAGGCATCTTCAACGATGAAACTACGGCCCTCAAGTTGAATCTGGCGTTCGGTTATGTGCTGCAGCATAAGGACACAGACCAAGCCCGATATTTTTACCCGAGCAGTAACATCCGGGTATTTGACCAACCGTTTACCATCATTAACCGGGCGTCGCTAGAGGCGATGCTGGAGAAACTGGACACCGTGGATCCCTTGGAATGGGCTCAACAACAACGCCCCAACACACAATGGGTCGTAGAGAGGATGACCAATGCCACGTTTTTCGTTACCAAGCTGACCGACCACCTCCATCAGCTGAATGCGTCACCCATGCACTGATGACATGCCGTACATACTCTATATGTCTACATGCTGATCGTTGACTGTACGGAGGTGACCGAAGAGACATGGAGGTGACCGAAGATGTCACGGAGGTCACCGAAGAGACACGGTGATCCATCCGGGTTTACACGGGAACAACCGGGTAGTTATTGAGGTAACCGAAGATGTCACGGAGGTGCCCGAAGAGACACGGAGGTTACCGAAGATGTCACGGCTCGGCCCTCGACTTGGGGATAGTTGAACTGAGTGTGCTAAAAATAGATCACCAGCTAGCGTGCTATAAAAGGGAAGCGGCCTGGCCGTTTCATCAGACACTCTGTCAACCACCAAGATGTTCACTTGCACAACTTGCCAGAAGCAGTTTACTCGTCTGCACGACTTGCACCGCCACAAGGCCTCCACCCACAACGATGCACGGTATACTTGTATAACCTGCGCACGGTCATTTAATCGGAAGGATCATTTACTGCGCCACGAACGCTCATTCCACGAGGGCGCGACGGAACACTGTAAGGATTGTGGTCAACTCTTCAAACGACGCAGTCAGTTAAGACGCCATCAGCGTTTGATTCATGCCCCGTCTCTACAGTTTGGGCGACAACTTTCCACTGAAGAGGAGCCGCGGAAGGTCAGACCCAGTGAAGATGAGCCCGGGGAGACGAACGCCACTGGTGATGCGATGACGGAGAGCCCGCTTATACCCACAGTTCAGAAGAGCCTGGATATCCAGCCGGACCCCACCGTTACGGTTTCGAGTCATACGCCTGACAACATCGAACATTTTCTGGACGAGCCCATAAATGTTCATAGCGATCTGTTACAGGAAGCCCATCCAGTGAATGACATCTATCGGCGCCATTGGTCCATGATACGGCAATGTTTCAACCGTCAACGGTACAGCCGTTCATATAACCTTCGCTTTGGAGGTGTGCCCGAGAAGCAGGGTGAAAATCCTGCTGAAATAATCAGTGACATACTCAAAACCAAATTGCAAATGCCTGATATACATGTCGAAAATGTGCACAGGACTGGCCCCCACAGAGAAGGTCGTATCAGACATATCCTTGTCAAGTTCTTGTACAGACCCGAACGGAGTGATGTCTTCACTAAAGCCCGCAGTCTTCTGAAAAATAGTGATATGTTCGTGACCGAAGACCTGATCTATGAAGACAGAATGATGAAAAACAAATTTCGTGACTATATGAACCGCTGCTATGCTGAAGGAAAAAAAGTGAGATTCACGAAAGGCAAGTTGATTGTGAACGGGAAGCAAATTAGTGAATCGGACATCGAAATCTGATCAACCCAAAATAAATAAACACTTTCAGCTTTATAATATCGCTTGATATTATCCACATTTCTGCTGTTTTCCTCTACTTGTACATATGTACACAAATCCCATATTATTGGTGTGCGCTATTGTTTTTGTATATTGTATATAAGTACCTGTACATATTCATATATCACTATTTCCTAACATAGCACTTGTTATAAGCGGACCCTATATTGAATTTGCCGTGTAAATAAGTTTCGAACTAGCGTTTGTACAATTTTCAGTTCACAAGGTCATACGTATATCGCTCTTTTGTATTATAAACTGATTAACTCCTTTTCATAAGTATACTGGACGCGAGCTCCAGAAAAGGATTTCAATTTGCACGCAGTGAAACACTGTTCACACATTGTCTTGACACGAACGCGCCAAACCGGCCCATTCAAAATCTCACTCTAACTCCTTGTTATTAGACACCACGACGCTTTCTTCAATCGTGAAACGCACAAGTCTGTGAGAAAATTCATACAACTTGTATTCTCTAGTTTTCTTCGGATCTTTGCAACTAATTATACAGAGCAAAACAAATTTAAATCTGCCATTATCATGTCCCGGGTTGCTCGGGCACTCAGCATGAGCTGTATGCACTTTGTTAACACCTTTGTTTTTATTTTACCTTTTACGTCATGTTTTTACGCGCAAATGTTTGCTAATGCGTATACTGGACACCACAGTAACACTTATATTGTATTATGTTTGGACCCTCGTCATACATCAACTCCCTATGTAAATAGCTCTTGTTCTTGTGGCATTGAAACTTACTCCTATTGTATATCCCATATACTCGGCCTATTATTTATCGAATGTATATTCAGCACAAACAGTATTTTTTTGCGAACACAATATATTATTGTACGATTCTGTCATAATGGATTTATGGAATGAATTACCCTTTTCTGAAGAAGACGTAATTAGAAGCACAAACAGTATTTTTTTGCGAACACAATATATTATTGTACGATTCTGTCATAATGGATTTATGGAATGAATTACCCTTTTCTGAAGAAGACGTAATCGATACCGGAGCAGAGGTCAGAACAAACAGTGACTCCTTATTGGCTGGATTTGAGAACATGTGTTTTGATCCTATACAACTAAACATTCCTGAAAATTCCAATTATATCACCGATGATACAGAAGGCGAGAATGCACATTTTGATCAAATCAGTACCCATCAGTCCAATTATCTCTTTGAACCACAAGCGCGGTCGGTCTTATTGACACACTCGCCTTCAGATACACTATCAGTTCTCCATATTAATGCTAGAAGCCTTAAAAAACACTACACCGAGATTATCTGTCTAATAGGAGACCTCCAGCATAAATTTTCCGCCATCGGAATATCCGAAAGTTGGTTAGATCCAGCCACTGAGGAGTTATATGACATACCAGGTTATAAACCTTTCCCCCTATCCAGGAAGGATAAGCGAGGCGGTGGAATTATCTTGTATATCAGAGAAGACATAACGAAATGTTCGATTCGAGAGGATCTATCACATATTGACATCAACAAACAATATGAATCTCTATTTGTTGAAATAACACAAAATAACAAGTCATCCATTATCGGAATAATCTATCGCCCCCCGGATAACAGTGTAGACTATTTTAACATTAAACTTCATCAAATGCTGAATATGTTAAAGCCCGAAAAAAAAAGATGCATTATAATGGGCGACTTCAACATTGACTTATTCAAAACACATTGCCATGGTCCATCAAAACAATTTTATGAAACCATGAAATCTTTCTATTTCTTCCCCAAAATAACTAAACCTACTCGTGTGAAATCACACTCCGCAACTCTCATTGACAATATCTTTACCAATTTTCACGAAGACGATCTCTGCTCCGGTATCCTTCTCTCCGATATTTCGGATCACTTCCCCGTTTTCCACATTAGCAAGTGTCTGCATTCCAACGCTCCAAAGATCAAAAACACAGAGTTCCGTCTCATAAACTCCACGCAAAAAGCTCTCTTTGAAGACAAACTGAAGCATGCTGATTGGAGCCTAGAACAGGAAACTACTGATGTTACCAATGCTCTTCAAACATTTTTATATAAATTTAATGCTATCTATAATGAATGTTTTCCTATCATCACGAAACGGCCTGAAAAATTAAAGATAATCAAACCATGGATAACTCCAAACCTTCTGAATTCAATTCGCGAGAAAAATAGACTATACAGACTCTATATAACCAATAAGAACACGGAAAATACCAATCAATACAAGCGATATCGAAATAAACTGAACCTCTTACTGAAGCTTGCGAAAAGAAATATTATGAAGACAAATTTAATGAGCACAATAACAATATCAAAAACACTTGGAAAACTATTAATGAGTTAATGCAACGACGAAAATCTTCTACAGTGCCCCAATCTGTTGATATCAATGGGCAGACGACTTCTGATTCCTCTGAGATAGCAAATTACATGAACGAATATTTCTGTACTGTTGCCTCCAAACTAGCCTCCAAAATCCCAAATGTATCCACAAATTTTAAAAATTTCCTTACTGAAGAGTTCCAAAATGAACTGTTCTTAGCACCGTGCACACCACAGGAAATTGTTAATGTTATCGCTGAACTGAAGAAGGGATCATCGGGCACTGACGGGATCCGCTTGTCACTGCTTAAACCTGTTTCAAACCACATTTCTGCTCCAATATCTTCAATCATGAACTTATCGTTTCAAACGGGGTTAGTCCCGGATGATCTTAAGATTGCCAAAGTCACTCCCGTCTTCAAAACTGGTGATACTAACTCCATATCTAACTATAGGCCTATATCTGTTCTTCCATGCTTTAGTAAGATATTAGAGAAACTTGTGGCCAACAGAACGAACTCCTTTCTAGAAGAAAATAACATAATATGCCCAAATCAATTTGGATTTCGCGCCAATCACTCAACTTCTTTGGCTGTACTCTCTTTATATGATCAATTAATCACCGCAAAAGAAGCCAAACAATACAGCATAACTACATTCTTAGACTTATCCAAAGCATTTGATACAGTCAATCATGAAATACTTTTGCATAAACTCGATTATTATGGTTTCAGGGGACCAACCAACGACTGGTTTCGTAGTTATCTAACTTCCAGAACCCAGTGTGTATCTCTGAATAGCACATTATCAGTTCCCCAATCGATTTCCTGTGGTGTGCCACAGGGCTCAATACTCGGTCCTATCCTTTTTTTGATTTATATAAATGATATTGTCAGTGTCTCCGATGTTCTTCATATTATACTTTTTGCCGACGACACAAGTACTTCATATTCGAACCCTGATCCAACCATTTTAATTCAAACAATGTCTGATGAACTTCGCAAGCTCCAAGAATGGTTCTCTTGCAATAAATTATCACTCAATATTCTGAAAACAAAGTACATCATCATAAAGCCAACTCGACATTCACCTTCAAGCCTTCCAAAGCTCTCTATTTCTGACAATGAGCTCGAACAAGTTAATAGTTATAAATTTCTGGGAATTTACTTCAATGATAGGCTCAACTGGAAAACACACATCGATGAACTATGCTCAAAATTATCCAGGAACATTGGTGTAATTAACAATATTAAACACTGTCTCAATAGGCAGACGTTAACTATGTTATATTACTCATTATTTTATTCTTACACTTCGTATTGTAATCTGGTCTGGGCTAACACGTTCCCTTCTCATCTACAACCACTAGTCTTACTGCAAAAACGACTTATTAGGATAATTAGCTCGAGTGATAAGTATTCTCATACATTGCCTCTTTTCAAGCAAACAAATATCTTACCTTTGACGAAAATTAATGATTACCTCACTTTAATATTTGTTCACAGATTCATTTACCACAAAGTCTTTCTTCCCTCTTTGTATCTTACCTACTTCACTAAACAGTCGGCTGTACACCATTACCCGACCAGGCACTCAAATCTCAATCTTTACAGAGAACTCTGTTCGTCGCAACTCTCATTCTTCACCGTCAAACTGAAAGGCCCTCGTACCTGGAACGCTTTGTTCTCCAACTTAAAATCTATAACGTCAACATCATCATTCAAACGAGAAGTAAGGAAACATCTTATTGATTCAATGGTCTAAGATGGTCTCGAATATGCATTTTGTCTGTTGCTCACGTGTGTGTATATCGGCCCTGTCATAATAATGCCACCACCTAATATTAATTTATTTCTATCTACTGTATTAACGTAAAATATATATACTTGGATATTATATAATGTACGAAATATGTCCACTACACATGCCATGACTGTCACTGCCAAATCTTTGCCCATGAATACGTAGTATATGTCCACCTCATGCCATGACTGATATTATATCTTTACTTATCTTTATTCACCAATCTGTTAAATTATATACTATACTCTCACTGCTAAACACTGTTACTTAATATATTAATTCCTGGGATAAAACAAGCCCTTTAGGGTTTTATTCCCGCCATATGTATCATTATTATAAATTAGCTAAATATTTGATGCACATGCTTCTGTATGGTGAATAAAGTATTCAATTCAATTCAATTCAATTCATCGCCCTATTCAGGATATCTACAATTTCCGACTGACCGACCTCGCCCGTCTACGTAGCTACGTGGAAGCCATCTTCAACGACCAAACTACGGCCTTCAGATTGAATCTGGCGTTTGGTTATGTGCTGCAGCATAAGGAGACGGTCCAAGTCCGATACTTTTACCCGAGCAGGAACATCCAGGTATTTGACGAGCCGTTTACCATCATTAACCGAGTGTCGCTAGAGACGATGCTGGAGAAACTGGACACCGTGGATCCCTTGGAATGGGCCCAACAACAACGCCCCAACACCAAGTGGACAGTGGAGAAGGTGACCAATGTTACGTTTTCGTTACCAAGCTGACCGACCACCCCATCGGCTGAATGCTTCACCCATGCACTGATGAATACCATAACATGCCGTACATACTCTATATGTCTACATGCTGATCGTTGACTTGAGCTCAGTAAACACTTGTACCTAATGTAACGGTGCGTTAAATAACAAAACATGGTGTTTGATATTTCAATTTGTTTTGCTGTGAACATACCAAACATGACCAGGGCGGCTCCCCCAGCCTGGGTATGATGTAACATTGGGGATAATAAACTGTATGGACATTGCTGAACTTGTTGTTATTCACGACAACGGCTATCCGATTGTATAATACAGAACATATATTGTATAATACAGGACATATATGGTACAATACAGGACAGATATGGTATAATACAGCACAGACTTGGTATAATACAGGACATATACTGTATAATACAGGACAGATTTGGTATAATACAGAACATATATTGTATAATACAGCACAGATTTGGTATAATACAGGACATACTGTATAATACAGTACAGATTTGGTATAATACAGAACATATATTGTATAATACAGGACAAATATGGTACAAAACAGGACAGATTTGGTATAATACAGGACAGATATTGTATAACACAGGACAGATATTGCATAATACAGCACAGATATGGATAATTCAGGACAAATATGTATAATACAGCACAGATATGGTATAATAGAGGGCAAATATTGTATAATACAGCACAGATTTGGTATAATACAGGACATATATGGTACAATACAGGACAGATATGGTATAATGCAGCACAGAATATGGTATAATAGAGGAGAAATATTGTATAATACAGAGCAGATATGGTATAATACAGGACATATATGGTACAATACAGGACAGATACTGTATAATACAGGACAGATTTGGTATAATACAGAACATATATTGCAGAATACTGGACAGATATTGTATAATACAGGACAGATATTGTATAATACAGCACAGATATGGTATAACACAGGACAGATATTGTATAATACAGCACAGATTTGGTATAATACAGCACAGATTTGGTATAATACAGGACAGATACTGTATAATACAGGGCAGATTTGGTATAATACAGGATATATATGGTATAATAGAGAACAAATATGGTACAACATAGGACAGATTTGGTATAATACAGGACAGATATTGTATAACATAGGACAGGTATGGTATAATACAGGACATATATGGTATAATGCAGGACAGATGTGGTATAACACAACAAAGATGTGGTATAATGTGTGACAGATATGGATGGTCCATCTCTACACCAAATACCTTCCTTCACTACCCCAAAATGCCCACTTTCACTACTACTCCTACTGATGACGTCACCGATGACGTCACAGATGACATGAACATCCCTCAAATCGGGATGTACACCCCGAGAGCTACAAGATAACACCTCCCACGACACAATCGGACCAAGGATGGCCCCTCTCTACCCCAAACACACCTCCACGCACCCCCAAAATGGCCACGTTACTTACTACACCCAACTGCGCATGCGCAGATTGACGCGACTTGCACTTAGAAACACGCCATTCTGACTCTACCCCACACAAGCTTCACTTTGACACCTCTCACGACCCATTTGGACCCATAGTGGTCCATCTCTACCCCAAACACACCCCCCACATGCCCCCCAACATGCCTGCTTTCTATAATACGGCCAGACTGCGCATGCGCAGACTATTGCACACGGACGAACCATTAGTCGATACATTACAAACTCCACGGGAGCTTCAAAATAAGACCTCATACGACACCATAGGATCATAAGGGGCTCACCTAGATCCCAAAACGTTCACCCCGTATGGACCTATACCTCCATAGCCATGCAGTATATGCCTATGGGCCTACCCAGGCCTCGGTGAGCTTTTTCCAAAAAATTCACCGTTTCGCTCCGGGACCCTTCCCAGCATGTTCTAAATGACGAGACGTGAAAAACAAGACCAAACAACCCATATCACAATGAACGTGTGTGAATTTTCCAGGTTGAACCTATACCCCCATATAGCCAGTATGGGGCTATATGGGCTATATGGTACTTTTCCAAAAATTCCACCGTTGCGCTCCGAGACCCTTCCCATCGTGTTCTAAATGACGAGACGTGAAAAACAAATCCAAGCAACCCATATCACAATGAACGTGTGTGAATTTCCCAGGTTGGACCTATACCCCCCCATGGCCAGCCTATGGGCCTATATACAGACCTCGGTGACTTTTCCCAAAAATTTCACCGATTCGCTACGGGACCCCTCCCATTGTATTTTTCTCGGCGAGACGAGAAAAACGAGACCCCACAACCCATAGTAACACCCACAAAAAAATTGACCATCCCCATACCCCATACAGGCATTTTCCCTTATATTGTATAATACAGACCCCTATTGTAGGGGTAAAGTCCGTGTTCCGCTTTTTATAGTTTCGGAAAAAAATCCTAATTTTACATGCACCCACCCCATTGACTTGATAGGCAGCCCCCGATAAGCCCGGGGACCGATATTAGCCCTTTTGGCTAGAGTTGATAGGGGTTTTCCACTATTTTAGGGGTAAAGTCCGTGTTCCGCTTTTTATATTTTCGGAAAAAAATCCTAATTTTACATGCAGCCACCCCATTGACTGGATAGGCAGGTCCCAATAAGCCTGGGGACCGATATTAGCCCTTTTGGCTAGAGTTGATAGGGGTTTTCCCCTATTTTAGGGGTAAAGTCCGTGTTCCGCTTTTTATATTTTCGGAAAAAAATCCTAATTTTACATGCACCCACCCCATGGACTTGATAGGCAGGCCCCGATAAGCCCGGAGACCGATATTAGTCCTTTTGGCTAGGGTTGATAGGGGTTTTCCCCTATTTTAGGGGTAAAGTCCGTGTTTCGCTTTTTATAGTTTCGGGAACAAATCCTAATTTTACATGCACCCACCCCATTGACTTGATAGGCAGGCCCCGATAAGCCCGCGGACCGATATTAGCCCTTTTGGCTAGAGTTGATAGGTGGTTTCTCCTATTTTAGGGGTAAAGTCCGTGTTCCGATTTTTATAGTTTCGGGAAAAAATCATAATTTTACATGCACCCACCCCATTGACTGGATAGGCCGGTCCCAATAAGCCTGGGGACCGATATTAGCCCTTTTGGCTAGAGTTGATAGGGGTTTTCCCCTATTTTAGGGGTAAAGTCCGTGTTCCGCTTTTTATATTTTCGGGAAAAAATCCTAATTTTACATGCACCCACCCATGATTGAATGGCCCTCGAGGAGCGCTTCACTTTGACATCTCACTCGACCCATTCGGTCCACTAGGGACCCACCCCGGGCACAAAACGTCTATTCCCATACTCTTTTTAGGCATTCCCTTATACATTAACATTGGAAGTCACTTGGTTGACATGGGACTACTTTCTGTCCGCGCAGGAATACAAAGGTTACAGGTTGCCGGAACTACTTTTGACCTCCACGTGACCTTGAGCTGGTGGCGCCCCCTGGCGCCACAGACGCCACAGAGGTGAAAGGCGATGTGGCGTCCCCTATACCTTTAACCTGGAAAAAAGGGAACCAAGAGTTACCTCCCTGGAAAACGCATTCCTTCGTGCCGTCTGTATACTACTGGTGGTGTTGTTGCCACTTGACGCTGCATTTAAGGTTATTATATATTTAAGCCCCATTGACAGTCCCATTGACTAGATTACAAAATAAATGTAAAGATGAAATTATGTTTTCTAATTTCAATATCTTGCGTGTGGCTAGATTGACAAATGAGTGAATTTTCATACTACAAGCCATTAAGGAGAAAAAAAAGACTGACAAGGAGTGGGAAATAGTATTAATCCGATTTTCGGTATAACCCCCCTTAAATAGTCGAGTGTTGCCATAGGTGTAGTGTGGGAGTAGTGACGTTCCGCTATAGTTACTAATAGCGAACAATTTCTTTGTTTATTAGCGGGTGACGTTCCGCTGTAGTTACTAACAGCGAACAATTTCTTTGTTTATGAGCTGATGACGTTCCGCTGTAGTTCCTAACAGCGAACAATTTCTTTGTTTGTTAGCTGGTGACGTTCCGCTGTAGTTACTAACAGCGAACAATTTATTTGTTTATTAGCTGGTGGCGTTCCGCTGTAGTTACTAACAGCGAGCAATTTCTTAGTTTATTCGCTGGTGACGTTCCGTTGTATTTATTAACAGCGTTTTCAGAAACGCTGAGTTATAGTGACTACAGCATAACGTTACACAAGCTAATAAACAAGCGTTACAGCGTTTGAAAACGGTGTTAGTAACTAAAGCAGAACGTCACCAGCTAATAAACAAAGAAGTTGTTATCCATAATAATTCGTTTGGTGTACTGAGTGAAGGTCGTAGGGGAAGAGTGCATTGAAAATAGCTATCAAACATATAGGTGAAGGCCATACGGTTTGTTGAAAATATAACTTTTGAACAATTGAGTGAGTGAATGGTTTAAACATCAAATAATGGAGTGAAGGCCGTAAGTGAAGAGTTTATTTAAAATTTAACTATGGAATAATTGAGCGAAGGACGCCATAAGAATAACATTTGTTGAAAATATAACCATCAAACAATTGAGTGAAGGCCGTAAGGGAAGGGTTTATTAAATACATATCTATTAAATAACTGAGTGAAGGCCGTATGGGAAGGGTTTATTAAATACATATCTATTAAATAACTGAGTGAAGGCCGTAAGAAAAGGGTGCATTAAATACATATCTATTAAATAACTGAATGAAGGCCGTAAGGGAAGGGTTTATTAAACACATATCTATTAAATAACTGGGTGAAGGCCGTAATAGAAGGGTTTATTAAATACATATCTAATAAATAACTGAGTGAAGGCCTTAAAGGAAGGGGTTATTAAATACATATCTATTAAATAACTGAGTGAAGGTCGTAAGGGAAGGGTTTATTAAATATATATCTATTAAATAACTGAGTGAAGGCCGTAGGGAAGGGTTTATTAAATACATATCTATTAAATAACCGAGTGAAGACTGTATTAAAGGGAAGGGTCTATTGAAAATATACCTATTGAACAAATGAGTGAAGACCGTATATTGAGAACATAACTATCGTCTTGAAATAATGTTGGAAAAAGAATGTTACGGGTTCGGGACGGACATGATTATACATTGTGGTAAATCAGAGATGTTCCAGATTAATAAAATAATAATAATATAAGAAAGCCGCGTCAACGCACCACTTTATCGAAGGACTTTCACCAGAAACAATACTTTATTTTGTTGCATAAACCAAGATTCCGTCCTTGGAACTGATGCTCTGATTATAAACTGGAGACTGATGCTCCGATTAAAGCCTGCATGCTCTCCAGTTTTCCCCTCGTCGCCTTGTAGTATTACCTTTCTCGAAAACCCTTATAGCTTAGAGAATGACTTGTTCTTATCTTAATGTTAATGTCTCCATCTCTCTGGTATCTCCTAATTATACATTAAACCAGCTGTCTGTGCACGAGCCCACCAAATACTATCCCGGGGTTTATATAAAATACCATCGTACTGCGTATATAAATCCATAGGTAATCTCTGCGGTAAGTATGGTGTATATTTTCCTTGTAACATTTGATCCTATAGTTTTTTTTCTTGTACCAGTTCCCTATTCTTTGTTTCAGAATTCGACCTGCAGAAATTTACCTATTTTGTTACTAAGGAAATAAACAAGTGTCAGCTCGGTTGGAAAATATTTTGCTCGTTATTTCGGCAAAGAAAACAACTTAGTTAAAAATGAAGCCAAGTGTATTTTTCCTTTCTGTCAAAAATATGCGGTTAAAGAACATCTAGAAGCGATGTTACCATAACATAGGCTACCACAGTATAAAAATTAGTCGACTATCAGCTCAATTTGACATAATCATAATGTAGATTTGATAATATAACAACGAACAATACAGTTAATTAAATGTTTCAACTTTAAAGAAAAAAATGGAGATCAAAACTGCCCCACTCAAATGTTTATTCTTCCAGTAAATATCACAATTTGGAAACTTCTCGAGAACTGAACTTCTAAACTGTAAGCTTATCGCGATCTTAAATTAAAATTATTCCTACGAAGTAGGCTACAGATCGCAAATTGTCCGGTAATGAGTGAGTGAGTGAGTGAGTCAGTCCATCCGAATCCTTTCGTCGGCAAAATAAGGAGAACCGTTAACATTAGAACCTTGATTTTTGGCATGAACGCGCATTAGGGCATTGTTACTAGCAAGTTCTGAGCTGATCGAATTCTGATGAAAATTTAATTTATAATTAATTTTTTATTATTTATTGATGACTCGAGTGCACTGTCATGCCCACCCTTGACTGTACGCTTCACTGTGACTTTTAAGCGCCTGGGACTAACTTCGGCCGCCCAGCACTAAAGCAAAAAAAAAAAAAAATTATGCGCCCAGCACTCGAAAATATCAGTAACTTTAATGGTACTTGCCAAAATATGTCGGCATTTTTTTATACGTTTCCAGGTAGCTCCGCCATGTTTTCCCTAATAGTCCACGCCACGCTTCCCGAGCTGTATATGCCACGATGCATGAAGGAAGCAAATCATTTTATCGGAGAATGGAGGTTGTTATTTCGTCTGCTGCGAAGTTTTACCGAGCCACGAGTATCACTTTACATGTACATGTATTTTATAAATCATTGTCAGAAGCGCCAAGCAACTTTGAAAACTTCTTCTCACAGAAGCGTCAGGGTATTTGTTGGCTTTCGGTGGTCGTTGTTGTTGTTCTAAGACGTCAGCTTCCAAAATATATTTTAATTATATCTATATTAAAAGCACACATGCATGTGTGCGCATGTGTGCGCTCGCTCGTACGTCGTAATCAGTCTATTAGATCTACATGTACTATGAGATATCTATAATATGGCTAGTTGAACAGTACACTTGAATCTAGTATTAAACTGGAGATTCTGGAGTAATCTATTTTTAGCCTCACTGTAATGTTGACACACATTCCGATGGTATCCGTTTTCACTCATTTGCTGGTCTTGGAATTCCGTTGAAGGCATATTATACTGCACGTTTTATATATCCAGCCTATACAACATTGCATAATTTCTTCAGTTCAGTCATTAGTTAAAAAATGTTCTACCTCAAAAAGAAATAAAAAATTACTGGATTTTATGAGAGAAATTACTAAATTTAAACACAACAATGACCCTATTATCTGTTATTACTGAAGAGATCAATAATAAGATCATCGTTGTGTTTTAAATTCAGTAACCTATAACCAGTTGTTTATTTTTTTCGTGTGTGCTTTATTGTTCATTGATTATTACTATGTACTCTCTTCAGATGAGGTACCTTGAAGTTGAATGCCAAATAAATATATCCATGGAGAATGGCTCTCTTTTGATTCTTGCATTCTAACAAATCTCTGATCTTGACCGTTCTCACTTCAAATTTGTGTTTCTTTTCCAGTTTCCGGTCTTATTTTGGGACTTGAAACATTTACTTCTCAACTGCTCTGACAGAGCACCATTCCCTACGCTAATTTGAAAAAAATCTCCTAATGCCGAGAAGAGGGGGGGGGGGGGGGTGCCCCGCTCTCTCGGACTCTCCTCCCAACACCTCGTGCTGTACTGCTGGGCTGATCAGTGCCCATGGTAATAGAAACTGAGGGCGATAATAGTTGCTATGCTAACGACTCACCAGCGATGACATCTGGAAAAGTTAATAGTTCCCACTGTCAATTTAGAGATGCTATATAAATTCTCTCATGGTAGCACACAGGGCCCCCAAGTCATCTCTCGAGTACACACTTAAATTATATCAAACCCTATTTCGTAGGTCCTGTGACGTTAGTCACACTGCCATGTTTTATTATTCCTACGAAGTAGGCTACAGATCGCAAATTGTCTGGTAATGAGTCAGTGAGGCAGTCAGTCAGTCAGTCCATCCGAATCCTTTCGTCGGCAAAATAAGGAGAACCATTGACATTAGAACCTTGATTTTTGGCATGAACGTGCATTAGGGCATTGTTACCAGCAAGTTCTGAGCTGACCGAATTCTCATGAAAATTTGATTTATAATTATTTTTTTTATTATTTATACGTATTTTCACATGTAAAGCTTGAAATCTACTGAACTTTTTATTATTCAATCGGTTTCCTTTAGTTAAAAAATTGTAAAATTAAATCGCCGATCGTTAGTTCTGAGCTGACCTACTTTTGATGAAAATTTCTGGTGATTTTTGATGAAAATCACTGGCGATTCTGACTTGGGCGGTGCCCATCTTAATATAGGCAGGATTTCAACTGGGGGTGGGAATTTCCAAGAGTTCAGTTCGCGTTCGAGTCCTAATGCCTACTCTACTTCGTAGGTCCTGTGACGTTAGTCACACTGATCATGTAAATATATATAGCTGCAGATTATCATCCCGAAGCGGCATCTCGTGGGAAGGAATCCACATTCCAGATTTTCCTACGAAGTAGGCTACAGATCGCAAATTGTCCGGTAATGAGTGAGTCAGTGAGGCAGTCAGTCAGTCCATCCGAATCCTTTCGTCGGCAAAATAAGGAGAACCGTTGACATTAGAACCTTGATTTTTGGCATGAACGTGCATTAGGGCATTGTTACCAGCAAGTTCTGAGCTGACCGAATTCTGATGAAAATTGATTTATAATTATTTTTTTAATTATTTATTGATGGTTCAACGAGTGCACTGTCATGCCCATCGGAAACCCTTGGCTGTATGTTTCACTGTGTATATAACACAGTACAAAATCTGGTGGGATATGCCATCCGTAATTGTTTTTTCCTACGAAGTAGGCTACAGGTCGCAAATTGTCCGGTAATGAGTCAGTCAGTCAGTCAGTCAGTCCATCCGAAGCCTTTCGTCGGCAAAATAAGGAGAACCGTTGACATTAGAACCTTGATTTTTGGCATGAACGTGCATTAGGGCATTGTTACCAGCAAGTTCTGATCTGAAATAATTCTGATTAAAATTAGATTTATAATTAACACTTCAGTATATTGTTATAAATGCATACCATCCATGTGGCCATTAACAGTATCATGTTCCTTTTATGACCATGAAGCCATGGGACCTCCTTATCAGTGGATTTAAAAGTCATTAAGGCTTGTCCTTGGAACAAACACAGAGAGAGGCTCCATCCCAGCCTTGTGGTTTTTAACAGTGATTTATATCCAAGCCCACTGAGATAAGGCCGGTTTCTACTCTGCTGCTTGTCACATCAAGTTACAGTGGTCGGTGTCCTGTATAGCAGATATAGTATATTATTGCATGCCTGTCCACCACCCTGGAACATTTCCTAGCTTAGACATTAAACAGCCCCATAAACTTGCCATCAAATGGGATAAGGCTGGGAGTACAAGAATGTGCGGTGTATTTTCTGTGGACTGTATAGGCTGTACAGTCTGAATGAAGACAGCCTAGCAGAATTAGTTAAAGCTAGGTGGTTTAACGTTTATCAATGAAGAAAATCATCGATCAACCGCCATAGAATATAATGTGAAACAAGAAACCGGAATAGTACATTCATCAGATTGCCAATGCCCAAAATGTGTTGTCTCATATATCTAGATAACAACGTGATGTAGAGACGCTATTTATTCGTCTTTGTACCGGTTATGCTCAGGAGAATGACATAGAATCATTATTATCATGTGCATAGAAGGTGTTGGTCTTGAGTTGAATTACCGTAAACTACATAAATGCTACCTTCTACTATAGTACTATATATAAAAATTTGTTGTATTGTTGGGAAAATAATGTGATTCAAAAAGTTGTTTTGATCCTGTACAAGGGCACTGAAAACCATTAAAGAGATGTAAATGTATTTTCACACGTAAAGCTTGAAATCTACTGGACCTATATTATTCAATCTGTTTCCTTTAATTAAAAAATTGTAAAATTAAATCGGCGAGTGTTAT
>JAVTVY010021086.1:0-80941 GCA_036873755.1 Hanleya hanleyi | reverse complement strand
TTCGATCTCGTGTACTTGGGGCTATCTACGCGAGAGCAGAATTGGTGGTGTATCTAGATGCCCATTGTGAATGCAACTACAACTGGTTACCTCCCTTGCTGACAAGAGTCGTCTTTGACAGGTAATGTATACAGTACTCTAAATTTTTTGGGAGAAATACGATAAAGGGCTTATTTTTTTCTGGTCAACCCGCAATGGTGCGCAGTAGGTGCGAAGATTTAACTGCGTGAGTATTATATGATCAGTGAAAGGTGCGCCTATTTGTTTCTAACTGGAGGTCACATATAATTCCGACACACAAATTCAAAATTACACACAAAATCCTTACCAAAAGTCCATAGCCAGACACTATACATTAAAGTTTATCAGCAATGATACCTTGTTTCATTGTTTGATGTACACAACTTTGGTGAAATCCCATTAATCGCGTATTTCGTACAAAGTAAACAAAACATGAAAAAGATGAACAAAATCGGGCGATCACATGCTCCAGACTGAGAAAGAATAGTATGCGCTCTCATATACGAAAATCATTGGTCCTTCCAGAATCAAAATTTCTCTTCTCGAGAAATGAGGCACAGAGATTGGCCAATCTGGTGTTGAAACGAGTGTATCAGGCATCAAGCTGATTAAGCAAACATGTAAGTAGTAGTGTAAGGACCGATCGACGCCCATTTCACCCGGATGTAAAAATGACGTCACTTCCGGTTTATGGGTAGCGCCATCTATGCACTCTGGACGCAAGGGAGACAACTCGGACTAATGAGGAGGTGTGCGCAGGAATGTTCTGCGGCGGCGTCATTCTATCTAGGCTATAGTTCCGGCAACCTTTGACCTCGAATTCTTCCGCGGTGATGCGGTCTGGTGGTGATGCGGTCGCGGGAGAAAGCTTCCGCGGACAGAAAGTAGTCCCATGGGTTGACTTCCAATGTTAATGTATACGGGGAATACCTAAATAGACGTTTTGTGACCTAGGTGGGTCCCTAGTGGAACGATGGGGTCGAGTGAGGTATCAAAGTGAAGCATTCGTCAAGGGGCATCTGATGGGCTGGGTGTGGGATTGAAATATCAGCATTCTGCGCATGCGCGGTGGAAATAGACGTTTTGGAGCTACATGTAGGGGAGCCCCTAATGGTCCAATGGGGTCGTATGAGGTATCCATGTGAAGCATTCATGAAGGGGCATCTGACTGGACTAGTGGCTCGGGCGTTGTCACCATTCTGCGCATGCGCAGACAGGGAATTGTTGGAAAAGGGTATGGAAATAGACGTTTTGGGATCTAGGGGAGCCCCTAATGGGCCGATGGAGTTGTATGAGGTATCAATGTGAAGCCTATGTTAAGGGGCATCCAGTCATTTTCCTGAAAAAAAAAAACGGAACACGGAAAAATCCGGGAAAATGCCTATATGGGGTATGGGGGGTATATAGGTCGCCGGGCTTAACGGGGCTTGCCTATCAATAGAGTTATCTCCCCCTAGTTCCAGGGTGGGTGTATGTAAAAGTTTTCCTGAAAAAATACGGAACACGGACTTTATCCGAAATTACAGGGAAATGCCTATATGGGGTATGGGGGGTATAGGACCATCCTGTGAAACCTACTCCTCGACATTTGCGGTATAGGTTGTGGGGTCTCGTTTTCTTAGTCTCGTCAAGACAAACATGATAGGAAATGTCGCGGAGCAAATCGTTGAAATTTTTGGAAAAAGTTCAGGGAGACCCATATAGTCCCATACTAGGGGTATAGGACCAATGTTTGTCCCACTGGAAAACCTACTTCTAGACATTTGCGGTATGGTTGTTTGGATTTGTTTTCTTAGTCTCGTCAAGACAAACATGATAGGAAGTGTCCCGGCACGAAACGGTGAAATTTTTGAAAAAGTCACCGAGGCCTGGGTAGGCCCATAGGCCTATACTGCATGGCTATGGGTGTATAGGTCCATACGGAGTGGACGTGTTGGGATCTAGGTGGGCCACTAATGGTCCGATGGGGTCGAGTGAGGTATCAATGTGAAGCTCTCATGCAGGAGCACTTGACTGCACTAATGGTTCGTACGTTGTCAATATTCTGCGCATGCGCAGCCTGGCCGTAGTATAGAAAGCAGTCATTTTTGGGGGGTGTGTGTGGGTGTGTTTGGGTTAGAGATGGGCTATTCATGATTCGAATGGGTCGTGTGAGGTATCAATGTGAAGCCTATGTAATGGAGCATCTGATGGCGTGGATGTGGGGTAGAAATAGGGTCATTCTGCGAATGCGCAGCCTGGCCGTAGTATAGAAAGCAGGCATTTTTGTGTGTGTGTGTGTGTGTGTGTTTGGGTTAGAGATGGGCTATTCACGGTTCGAATGGGTCGTGTGAGGTATCAATGTGAAGCCTATGTAATGGAGCATCTGATGGCGTGGATGTGGGTTAGAAATAGGGTCATTCTGCGCATGCGCGGTAGCCAAAGGTATGGAAATAGACGTTTTTTTGTGGTCTATGTGGGCCCCTAATGGGCCTATTGTGTCGAGTGAGGTATCAATGTGAATCATATGTGGGGGAGCATCCACCTGGACTAACATTCACGTGGTTTGGTGGGTCTGCGCATGTGTGTGACGTCACTTCAGGTTTTACAGAATGTTCAAACACTACCTCCAACTTTCCCGGCCCGTACCCTGGCCCGGCCCGGCCCGGCCGCAGCGCGCGCGGCATCACCGGCAGTGCGCGGATGCATGTCGGGTCAAAAGGTCAAAGGTCACATCCAGGTCAAACGGTCCAAGGTCTCCCTTTCGGCAAGGTTCGGAGGAGACAATGTTGCGGCATCGATAGTCAGAGCTTGAACCCCAAAAAAGGGGATTGTAAATTAACCTGGGAAGGATGGGCAGTTCCATTTGGACCAATCAGCGGTCGAGAAAAAGAGCCAATGAGCGATCGAGAAAAGAACCAATGGACGGGTACTAGGTACACGTCTACGCCTTCATTCGGGTACTGGGATGCTTTCGCCTACGTCCGCGCTTACATCCGGGTTCTTGTACACCCGGGTAAGTTTTTCTGGACATGGATGGGTTACCTTTGGCTCCATTCTAGGCCACTGATTGGCTAATACGGTGTTCAAAGCCAGTTTCATGCATTATGCTCATATAGAAAACACACAAGACAGGGTTTTTTGGTGAGATCTCATTTTGTTTTTTATTCGCGTGTGAGTGAGTGAGTGAGTGAGTGAGTGAGTGAGGCGTGCAAAACGCCCGTGAGGCGTCCCCAACGCCAAGCTTAACGCTTCAACGCCCTGGTGAAATAGCTCAGAAGTTCTGATTTTCTAGATATTCCATGGAATTGTCACTAATTCTTCGAAATGCAGTGACGCCCGTCAACGCTCGTAGTTACGCCTCAACGTTCTAACATAACGCCTTGACGCCATGATATAGACCGGAGAGAGACACATGAGAGAACAACAAGAACAAGAGATTTTTTCATATAGTTTATTTTCCCCAATGTTACATCATACCCACGCTGGGGGAGCCGCGTTGGGTATGTTTACAACTCAAAAAGACTCTTGCCCAATCAGAGGCCACCATTTGCATCTGTCATATTCGTTCCTGTCCGTTAGATGTATTCTTGCCCAATCAGAATTCGCCATTTCAGAAAGTTCCATCTTTGCTCGGTGTGACCTAAGCGTCGTCGTCGGGCAGGCCTGGGTATTCTTCGGGCAGCATGTCCTGAAACAGTTGTTTGCGCATTCTGATCGCATTTTCCAGGGCCTCGGTGGGCGGTAGCCCCATAGCCTCTTCCAAGTGACGCTTGGTCTTCATGATGGACCTGTGCGTGGGGTCGCCTTTCATTTCAAGCGGTAGTAAGGTATACTGTTCATAGATCGCCATCGCTGTTTTCCTGATGCGAGGGCGCATTTGGGTGTATGCCTGTTGTAAATTATCCTCTCCGGCGTCCTCGATCGCTGCAGCGTAAGTATTGATAGCTGCTGTCACAATACGATCTCAGAAGGTAGGTTCTGCCTCACTTTCCACGGATGTAGGCTGACTATCCGAGGTCAAGCTCTCCGTATCACTAGATGGACTCTCAGCAATCTCTGTTTCGGTATCAGTCGATACACTCTCAGCAGTCTCTGTATCGGCATCCGCCTCAACGGACTCCTCGGAGTCTTCAATCCCATGTATATTTTTCTGGTGTCGCATCATATCGTAATGTCTGGTGAACGTGCGTTCGCACTCAGAGCAAGTATAAGCCATGTTGACGGTTGAACGTCGACTGTGCGTGTTTTTGGAAATACGCTTGCTTTTATAGACAGTAACGCCTATCAACGCTTAGCTTAACGCTTCAACGCCCTGGTGAATTAGCTCAGAAGCTCTGATTTTCATGGAATTGACTCCAATTCACCGAAATACAGTGACGCCCGTCAACGCCAGTCGTTACGCCTTAACGCCCGTCTCAACGCCTTAACACACTTTCTTAACGCTTTAACGTCGTTTAATGATGCGTTCGAACAAATGTTTCTTTAGTACTATTGCTCTGACATACGCCGCTTTCCAGTTCATGCCCGAGGTTTTCAACATCGACGCTGTTCTTTCAATTTCCATATGGACTGGGTCCTTATCCAACAATTGCATATGGGTCACGCTGACGTAAAGCCCGTCGTAGTCTGGGTGCCAATCTGTTATGGGCTAAAATTGCGGCTTCCTCTTTCGAATACCCTTTGCGTTGAAACTTGTTTCCTGTGGCCTCCAACATCTCGCCCAGCTCGGCGTCCATACTTTCTTTAAACAAATCCTTCCATAGCCTCGAGTTCACATTATGTTCTTCAACCTCGGGTTGGTCCTTCACGGTTGGGTGATATTCCGGGACTGATGGTATGAAGGGGCCCCGCTGTATGGGGGTGGGTTGCTGCTGCTGCCCTACCAGATGTGGACTCGGTGGATGTGGTGTCGGGATATATGACGTTGCGGTGATGCCTCGCCGGGTAACAGGTGGGTCGTCAGCCGACGATCTTCCGGGGTATGGGCTTTTAAATCTACGAACAGGTAGCCGTACGGACGGCTTGTCGCTCCTTGAAACGCCTACATGAAATGGTCGATGTTCTGAGGATAAATTCGACTAGCAAACACACGGATTTGTGCTCTGTCAATGGGATTGGAGAACAACACAAAGTATTGGCAGTTCAAGGCAATATCTCTGGACGCCTTCCCTTGAGGAAAGAGATTCTGAGTCAAATAGATGACGGACAGATTGCGATGATGGTCCCTTTGGTGAATAGGTCGGCGATTTTCGAATTGTCCTTGGCCGCACTCATCAGATCATCGAGCACTACCACGTTGGTCTGCTCGGAATCGAAGTAATACGGTTCGTCTGTGTCGTGAGGAATCCCTGGGACGAAACTCACATTCTGTAATCGCGTAGTTTCGTAGGCGGGCTGCCACTGGCTATAACATCAAACAACACGTGTCGGAGCTGGGGTTGCCACACCTTCCTCTAGAAACTTCATCACCCAGGATGTCTTTCCACACCCCGTAGGGCCGCTCACCGTCATCGTATAGGGATGTCCTACGCCGCTTGATGGACCTATAGCGGGACTTGGTGGTATCTCTTGTCTATGCGTTAGACGCATATGTCTGAGCATATTGTCGCGACGAGAGAGTGTCTTTTGACAGAACGGACATGTACTCGACGTGGTACCCGGTCAAAGGATGGATACAGACTGAGGCTAATGGTGTACAAACGACCTTATATGACCACTCACTCACTCACTCACTCACCGTCGTTAGTGCGTCCATGCGTTAAGACGGACGTTGGGGACGCCTCACGGGCGTTTTGCACGCCTCACTCACTCACTCACTCACTCACTCACTCACTCACACGCGAATAAAAAACAAAATGAGATCTCACCAAAAAACCCTGTCTTGTGTGTTTTCTATATGAGCATAATGCATGAAACTGGATTGAACACCGTATTAGCCAATCAGTGGCCTAGAATGGAGCCAAAGGTAACCCATCCATGTCCAGAACACATTACCCGGGTGTACAAGAACCCGGATGTAGGCGCGGACGTAGGCGAAAGCATCCCAGTACCCGGATGTAGGCGCAGACGTGTACCTAGTACCCGTTCATTGGTTCTTTTATCGATCGCTCATTGGCTCTTTTTCTCCACCGCTGATTGGTCCAAATGGAACTGCCCATCCTTCCCCGGTTAATTTACATTCCCCTTTTTGGGGGTTCAAGCTCTGACTATCGATGCCGCAACATTGTTGCCGAACCTTGCCGAAAGGGAGACCTTGGACCTGGATGTGACCTTTGACCTTTTGACCCGACATGCATCCGCGCACTTCCGGATAACCAGCGCGCGCTGCGGCCGGAGAACCCGCGCGCGCGCGCTGGGGGCCGAGCCGGGCCGGGAAACACCCCAGAGGTTGAACATCCGAACGTCTAAGGGGAACATTGGAACTCTTCTGGGTTTGGAGGTAGTTTTAGTAAAACCGTCACAAGTCACGTGACCTGCGCAGCAGAATGGAAACGACACCCTAGTCTAGCCTCCTCACATAGGCTTCACATGGATACCTCACTCGATCCCATCGGCCCACTAGTGGCCCACCTAAACCCCAAAACGTCTATGTCCATACCCCTTTGTCCACTGCGCATGCGCAGAGTGACGATATTTCAACCCCGCACTCACCCCATCAGATGCTCCATTACATAGGCTTCACATGGATACCTCACACGACCCATTCGAACCATGAATAGCCCATCTCTAACCCAAACACACCCACACACACCCCCAAAAATGCCTGCTTTCTATACTACGGCCAGGCTGCGCATGCGCAGAATGACCCTATTTCTACCCCACATCCACGCCATCAGATGCTCCATTACATAGGCTTCACATGGATACCTCACACGACCCATTCGAACCGTGAATAGCCCATCTCTAACCCAAACACACCCACACACACCCCCAAAAATGCCTGCTTTCTATACTACGGCCAGGCTGCGCATGCGCAGAATATTTGTCTTGACGAGACTAAGAAAACAAATCCAAACAACCATACCGCAAATGTATAGAAGTAGGTTTCCCAGTGGGACAAACATTAGTCCTATACCCCTAGTATGGGACTATATGGGTCTCCCTGAACTTTTTCCAAAAATTTCAACGATTCGCTCCGCGACACTTCCTATCATGTTTGTCTTGACGAGACTAAGAAAACGAGACGCCACAATCTATACCGCAAATGTCGAGAAGTGGGTTTCCCAGGATGGTCCTATACCCCCCATACCCCATATAGGCATTTTCTCGCAATTTAGGATAAAGTCCGTGTTCCGTATTTTTTTCAGGAAAAATTTTACATACACCCACCCTGGAACTAGGGGGAGATAACTCTATTGATAGGCAAGCCCCGTTAAGCCCGGTGACCTATATACCCCCCATACCCCATATAGGCATTTTCCCGGATTTTTCGATAAAGTCCGTGTTCCGGGGGTTTGTTTCAGGAAAAAATTTACATGCACCCACCCATGACTGGATGCCCCTTCACATAGGCTTCACATTGATACCTCATACAACTCCATCGGCCCATTAGGGGCTCCCCTAGATCCCAAAACGTCTATTTCCATACCCTTGGTCCACCGCGCATGCGCAGAATAGTGACAACGCCCGAGCCGCTATTCCAGTCAGATGCCCCTTCACGAATGCTTCACATTGATACCTCATGACCCCATCGGACCATTAGGGGCTCCCCTAGCTCCAAAACGTCTATTTTCATACCCTTTGGCCACCGAGCATGCGCAGAATGCCGATATTTCAATCCCACACCCAGCCCATCAGATGCCCCTTGACGAATGCTTCACTTTGATACCTCACTCGACCCCATCGGTCCACTAGGGACCCACCTAGGTCACAAAACGTCTATTTAGGTATTCCCCGTATACATTGACATTGGAAGTCAACCCATGGGACTACATTCTGTCCGCGGAAGCTTTCTCCCGCGACCGCATCACCACCAGACCGCATCACCGCGGAAGAATTCGAGGTCAAAGGTTGCCGGAACTATAGCCTAGATAGAATGACGCTGCCGCAGAACACCCCTGCGCACACCTCCTCATTAGTCCGAGTTGTCTCCCTTGCGTCCAGAGTGTATAGATGGCGCTACCATCGGAAGTGACGTCATTTTTACATCCGGGTGAAACGGGCGTCGATCGGTCCTTACACTACTACTCATGTATCATATCGGAATCTGGTAACGTGTGATGTATCGATTTCAATCAAATATACAAAACATGTAGAAATTTATTCGACAAATTTATACCATCAAACTCCTTCACTCACAGTTTCTCATAATTGGTGATATACATACTGCACACTGATAAAATACGATCGTGGTAAATATAAAATTATGGAGGAGAAACTGAATACTGAATGTTTATATTTTTGTAAATTCATGATAGAGAGGAAGGCAACAGGAAGGTTATATTAAATCGACAAACATTCGGATTGAGCGTGAGAGTTAATCTTGTGTCTTTTATTGGAACACAGTAACTGGGACAACCAATGATTACTGGACAATATTCGGATACAGCCATGCCACCAAATTCTCTCTGCATGCAAACCCAAAGGCCAATTTGCCGCATATTTCACATGAAATAGTTCGTTCCTGGTACATCAGGTACAATAGCCTGATCAAATCACCCAGTCTGGTGACAACACGGGTTAACATAAGAAATGTGATGGAAGTTTGGGCGAAGGAAAGAGCTGAATCAAATCGTCTGCTACCCGAGAATACAAATCGTTGCCAAACACAATACATGCGTTGATGACAAGAGAATCATGGGAGTCACCAATTACGCGGTTTGCTTGATCGCATAACATGACTGCATCGCAGTAAGGTAAAGAATGACAAATTAGACTAATTTTGCTCCAATTACAATCAACCAAATTACATTGCATAACACCAGGCTATCATCGGTGTAATGCTCCGACTAATAAGCAGCTACCGGAGAATGTCGATCTCTCACTGTAGCCAAGTTAACCTCGGATGAATGGGTCGACCTCGTTAAGGCTAATACCAGTACACATACTCGGATACCCATTACAGTTAGATAAAACAAAGCCTGGCTGGCTGAAAATAGCCACACCGTACTATAAGACTACTGGCATTTGGAATCAAGCGGATTCACATCATAGCTCATATATATTATTAATAGATTAATAATCTGCAGCTAAAATGACGCCTGAAGCCAATATGTTCAAATTGTTCGTATTATACAAATTTTCAAATCACACTATTTCATACCAGTTGATATCATTTCGGGCCTATCTTTGCGTTTTTTTGACATAATACTGCGAAGAAACAATAGTTGAACTCTTGATGACGGTCGTGATGTGGTCATCTGAAACTCGCCCATTTACATTGAGATAACGTGTCGTGGTGGTGGCATACTGACAAGAAATAGCATGACCTCCCACGTGCCGACATTCGGATTGCACTTTCTCCAAGGAATAGCTCGAAGCTGAAATTTGTCAGAAATGAGATGTTTCACACCAGGTTTACCTTGAAAAATCCACATTGGCTATATTCAACATGATGGCCATGTGGGATTATCTGCCCCCTTTTAGATTTTTTGTTAAATTTAGGCAAAACCGTCGACGCAATGTCTTGGTCCCACCGGCAGTGTATAAATAGGTAAAATGAGTATGATGTCACGCCGGAATTGTCATCTGTATCTGGCCTTGGATTTTCTCTCTATCTTGTTCTTAACTTGGATAAGATATTTTCTAATTCTAAAATCCAACTTTTCAAAGTCCATTTGGAGTACTATTCAATTTGATGGGAGGAAAACACATTTTAAAAGTACACTTTATACTTTTCACGGCGGCCACTTTGAATACATCTATAATGGGAAAAGAAACACTTTCGACTATGTAAGGTCCTCAGAAAGTAGCTATATGTGACTGTAATCAAATTAGAAGTATTGACCATATGCATTAGTTTCCAGCAGTAAAAATGCCAACACATACATTGATCGAAAGATGGCCTGATATATGTCAAAAGAATCCCCAGAAAATCGAATGGGGCAGTGATGTCATCAAAGCGGTCCTCTTCGATATCTTTCCATTTCCTATTAAGTGTTGACTTAAATTTATATTTCCGGGTCAAGGGTAACACGATATTAGATGTGTCGATAATTTAATGTAACATGATTGTGAGAAGGTATCATACAACAGAAAACACTCTATTCCATAAAATCTGCTTGAGTGAAATTGGTCCATTCGTAAATTGGACGTGTTTTTATCCTGTTACACAATACAAAGACATACTACTAGTAGTGTTGATTGGATATGTCAAAAGAGCATTGTCAAATGTTGGACATTGTTATGTAGGACTAAGTCATCTCGTTTTAGGACCATAATGGCAGTTCCCATAATTGATGTGATAGCTTGGGATACCTTCAAGTATGTGGGCTATCCCGGTGGAGAACAGCCTCGAGGGATATTCGAGTGGGGGCTCCTGTACAAAGAGAAGCAAGCCCCAGATCGAGAGCTCAACAAGAGGAAGCACAAAAGTGAACCATACTGGTATGTCGATCGCATTATTGGCATAACGGTCTCTAGCTGCATCGCAACAGGCATTCGATAATTCAACAGCTGTCGTTAGCTCCCAAGTAGTATATAAAGAGCTTCTGGACCGCCATTGAAGAGCTCCATAGGTGGAGGTAAAAAAACCCTCCACGTTCCAGCAGAGTTACCTCCCGTAACTAGGCCCCAATGGGGACCGCCAGCTCGAACTGACACCAGGTGGCTACGTGTACTAAGAGGTAAATGGCGCGTGCCCATGTCGTTTTTCTGGACGTCACAAAGGCAACGTCATAAAATAACGACGTCATAAATGTTCGTTTTATGACGTCACGACTTCTTCACCTGATGGAGCACTAGCGCCGCCTAGTGTGGCTGGTGATTCCCATTTGTTCTTTTACTACTTATCAAATTGACGTCACTATGACGTCACATCCGGTCACGTGCGGTCAGGTGACCGGAAGTGACCTTTGACCCCTGCACATTACCTCCCCCTAAATAGGCCCCAATTTACCCTTTTACTACTTATCAAATTGACGGCACTACATGTATGACGTAACTTCCATTATTCCAAATGGGTCGTGGGAGGTGTCAAAGTGAAGCGCTCCTTCAGGGCGATCAAGTCATGGGTGGGTGCATGTAAAATTAGGATTAGGTTTGAACATATAAAAAAGCGGAACACGGACTTACCCCTAAAATAGGGAAAACCTCTATCAACCAGGTCTAGAGGGGCTAATATGGCTTCCCGGCGGATCGGGGCCTGCCGAATGAGGCAGGGTGGGTTAGTGGGTGTATGTAAATTTGGGATTGGATTTGAACATATAAAAAGCGGAACACCGACTTTACACCTAAACCATGGGGAATCATCCAGGGAAGTGGGTATGGTGGCATCTGCAGGGTTGCATGTAAATTTGCTAGATTTGTCCCGAAAATTAAAAAAAAAGCGGAACACGGACTTTACACCTAAACCATGGAGAATCATGTATGTGTTGGGGTCCACTATTGGGACGAATGGGGCAAAAAAACTCCACCTAGGACCAGGGGGATTCCCCTTTTCTTGCTGTATGGCCATATCTCCTCCAGTACATTATACCCACGCTGATGGATGAGCCGCGTTGGGTATATTTACAATTCTCGTAGGCTCTTGTCCAATCAGAAGCCGTCGTTTGAGAAAGTTCAATCTTCGGCCGTGTACGACTTTAGGATACGCTTGCTTTTATGGACAGTTTCGCCCGCCAACGCCCAGCTTAACGCTTCAACGCCCTGGTGAAATAGCTCAGAAGCTCTGATTTTCTAGATAAAATAGTAATCGTCTCTCTATACACAGGCAAAGTCACCGTACAGTACTGTTCAATTCCGTATCACATGGATATCTCTCAGTTTCATGTTGGTAACTTTAAGATAATCTTATTAAAATAATTTGTGGAAAACAGAATTAAATAATATGTGGTCAAATATTAATTTCTTGTAAGCAAATTTAGACTAGACCCTTCTGAAAACCGAGTAACACCTTCCCGGCGTCATAACCGTTGGGGGCACGATCGAGCGCTCGATTTTCACTAGACTAATCTGTCCAAATACACACTAACCATCGCGTTTGTTTGGGCACCAGTTACTACTCGTAAAGGCAATCACACTTAACCCCAAAATGCTTTCACTTCTAGAAAAGCCCTCGTCAACACGGTCGAAAGAGGCTTGTTGGTGCAACTTCTAGAAACAGCTATGAATCTGGCTATGTATGACGGTTTATCGATATGAGTAGTTGGAAAACAAATAACTCTTTCCTTGCGAAACATTTTGTGGTTGTTAAATAAATCTTCCAGAGTAAATGCAGTTTGGACGTGTTTGATTATGGCGTACTTATACTCAATTTTTTGTCCAGCACCTGGTAATAGTAATATTTACATATGAATATTATATTATTTGGGGCTTTGTCTGCTGGAAGTATGACGCATTTGCTCTGGAGATTTTCTAAAACTTATTGTGACCTGAGGTTTCTCAGTACTTGTTTTGCTTGGGGAAGGGTACTTCTGTCAATAGGCGGATGGTTTCAACAACCATGTTCTTGGTGAGGACCAGCCGATCAGCGAATACTGTAAGTTAAACTTTTTCTCGCTTCGACGCAATACACTCAGGTACTCCATAGGTTAATGGCACAAGCTATTGCATGGTGAGTTGTAGTAACAGGGTAGATCAATACAAACGGAGGTGTTGAAACAAGATTGTTGAATAGTATAGAGTTTACTTAAACACAATAAGTTCTTTTGAAGCGTGGATGAGTTGTTTAAAATTGCTGGGGCTTCTTTCAACAATAGCAAGCCCCAGTCATTAACTCTGTCTTTTATCTCTGAGTTTCTTAACAGTATGGAGACTGGGAGCCTGTCGAACATAAATGAGCTGTGAAATCTCTCAGGAATTGTCCGGATATCTTCTACGTGGTGGAAGTTTTTACACTGCATCAAGTGTTTGTGGATTTCGCTGGAGCTGATTGGTGCTTTTCGGTGTTCATTAAGTCTTTGCAATAAGCACTGTTTTTCCAATACATTTGCTGTTTCAATCAGGGAAATTGATCTGATAGATCAGAAAGATTTGGATCTCTAGTGGAATTCTTTATTTGTAAGTTATGAATGATGGTATGAATCTATGAAAGTTTCTGTATGTTTCTCTGGACAACGTGTTGACTGTGGGAGGGGTATATTTTTGAAGATATTGATGAGACCTTTATCAACGGGATTCCTGTGATGATCATTCACGTACATATTTGGCGAAGTCTAATAAAATCTAGTTCCCTTTTAAGCAAATCTATGGCTACACAATTTCTTTCTCATGCAGATTTCCTTGTTAAAGGTTCACAATTATCATACCTAATAAACTATCCTGTATGAGTAGCTTTTTTTTAAATCGATATTTCACGGTTTTCAATCTTAAGGTCTAGGAAATGTGCGCTGTTAATGTCTACAAATACTTCGTTTGTGTGCTGTATAAGTGGATGGAAGAAGTTCATTATGTCCGACACAAAATCATTGTTTTCGGGTTTTTCCATACAAGGACGTCTTCTACATATCGCATGAAATGCTTGATGACCCAAGAATTTATCAAATCATTTATGCTAACATTCTCCAGTTCTGACATAATAATGTCAGCTAGCACTGGTTCAAGTGAAGATTCCGTAATGAGCCTTCAATTTGGTTGGCAAACTTCTGAAATTTCTGGAGTTTGGATGGTGATATTTGCTGACAGTATAGAACATTGATATTGTACTGCCTACTACAAGTCTCATTGCTGGAATACTATCGCAGCTTTTGTGTATTGTCTACTACAGGTCTCATGGCTGGGATACCATTGCAGTCTTTGTGTTTTGTCTACTACAGGTCCCTTGGCTCGGATACCATTGCAGTCTTTGTGTACTGTCTGTTGCAGGTCTCATGGCTGGAATACCATTGGTGTCTTTCTTTATTGTCAACTACAGGTCTCATGGCTGGGATACCATGATTGCAGTCTTTGTGTATCCTCATGGCTGGGATATCATTGCTGTATTTGTGTATTGTGTACTACATATCTCATGGCTGGGATACCAATGTTGTATTTGTGTGTTGCTATTGGCTGGTTTACTACAGGTCTCCTGGTTATAATACCATTGCAGTCTTTGTACATGTATATTGTCTACTACAGGTCTCCTGGCTGAAATACCATTGCAGTCTTTGTGTATTTTGAGCGTACCATAACCTCTAGCAGACCAATGGGTCATACCATTAATGAAATGTGTGCTAGCTGATAGGTGGCCGATTGGTACATATCGGATATTGACTGTTGACCAACTTGATAACCGAAAAGTATTGTATGGTGACCTTTTCTTCCAGTACAGTACAGTTACCAAGAGTTACTGGTAGAGAATCGGTATTGATTGGTAACCGTACGTTCAGTTACTGAGCAGCAACCAATCATGTTACTGACGTGTTACATTTAATTGGTAACATAAAAGTAATCGCTCGTTAAAGTGATCGTAACTTATAAGTCGACGATAAAAATGGAAAATATTTTAATTTTCACATATGGAGGCCCATTTAAAGCAGTGAGTTTTATAAACTGTTGCAATCATATTAAGGTCCAGTGTCGGCACACTGCCTTATTAATACATATATTTCAAACTTTGTATGAACTTTCCAATGCTTGATTCAAGCTTAAGGTATGTACACTTTGAGTTTCAACACAGACTCACTGTCCAATGTGCATGTTCCAAAATCGGGGAAATTAAATGCAAGATTCAAATTGACTTGACACTCATTCTTCACCATCTTCCAGATTTTGGAGAAACATGCACATTGGAACAAAGAGTCTGTGTTGAAACTCAAAGTATACACACCTTAAACTTGAATCAAGCAATGGAAAGTGCATACAAAGTTTGAAATAATGTATTAAGGCAGTGTGACGTCACTGGGCCTAGATATGATTGCAACAGACCACCATAGAATGCCATACTTTAATTGCAGTTTACTCCGTGTAATAAAATGGTAAAAAAATTACAATAAATATTTTTCGACACTGTTCGCAATGGTCTTTCATTTGATGGAAACTTTACTTGAGGCTTTACGATCACTTTAACAGAATGGTAACGGCTTGGTAGACAATCAGTAGAAAACGCATAGGATTCAATACGCAGCGGGCGTAAGTTTCGACATTCAGTATTCAAAGGTCTATAATAGAATTTCCTTGTCAATAATCGATGGACTTGTTTCGTATGACAGTGAGCACCAGTTCCAAATCTGTTGGAAGCGAAAATAATAAAACACAATACGCAATGTAACAAGAGAGAATTGGTCAGATGCTTTCAAGTATGTCAGGAAGACATGATGATGTTGGTTAGTGATTAGCCGAAAACTGAACAATATTGTGTGGGGATCTTTCCCACAGTACTTTTGTTTCCCACCAATCAGTATTGAGTGCCAGTTACTGAGTGGTACTGGCTATTAACGGATTGCCTGGGTAGACGTTAGAGTGAACTAGTTTTACACAAAAATACTAGTTGTTCCGATAGGTAGCTCTGGAGAAAAGCCGGTCCTGTTTGGGTCGGGTTGCTTACAGAGAGAACTACATGTAGATGGTATTTTCATCTAAAAATTGGCGATTTTATATGAATAGGTTATTTCGCGGTCCTGTTGTTCGAAAAACCCTAACCATCAGTGCCTTGAAAGTTAGCAAGTCGATCAATTTCTTTCGTAGCTAATATTTTATCATTGGCACTCCAACCATATCTCAGTGTGGCAAAATCATCGGCTGAACGTGCGATATTCCACATTTCACCAGCATATGTTTCACCGGCACTACGAGTAGTCAGGCAATTGACTTGCGATAAATACATTGATATTTTGTCCATTATCCATGTCATGAAGTATACATAAGACATATAATAAGAACAGGACTGAGAAAAGAACCCTGCTGACGACCTGCGTTGCTGTCGCATATATTTTAATATTGGAGTAATGTCATTATTTCTTCAAGAGAGTGTTGAGTGGGCTTGTAGCAAACTTGGTTGGGGTTCTCGGTTATTTTGCAAATGCTGTAAAGAAGAAGTCGATCGAGGAATAACTGTGGTATGTTTACTTTAGTGAATGAAAGAGGTTCTCTTTAATGACACGATCGTTAATTTCAACCGAGGGATGTTTAGATATAATAAAATATAATAAATATATTCCATGTTATAGTTACATGATGACACGAGACATTGTATGCCAAATATCGTGCCAATATCGTGCATATATTTTCGAGTCTCTATCGTGTAACTGTTGTGGAGCTGCGCCTCATTTAACCTAATCCGCGAAAAGGAGGTCAGCTGTGGTGTATTTCAAATACACCTTAACGGTATTTGCAATACACCACGGGTGAATTATGTAGGAAACGTTCAAAGGAAGTTCGAGGAGTCATTGGATAACTAAAATTCCACAACCAATGTTTATCTACTTTCGTTTTCGTTTACAGGTCTCCAACCCACGCAGGTGGATTATTCGCAATGAATAGGTCATTCTTCCTGGAGTTGGGAGGCTACGACCCCGGACTGAGAGTATGGGGTGGGGAACAATATGACCTCTCTTTCAGGGTACATATTTAAACTCTATATTTTGACCGTATATTTGATGCACAAATAAGCCTCTGCTGTCAGAGGTATTCTTGAACGCTACGAGAATGAGAATGAGTAACCTGAGCGTTATTAGAGTGTGGAGCATGGGTGGTCCTGGAAGAAGCAGTGATATCCTCCCTCGTTATATTTGGGTAGTCCTGGGGTAAATTGTTTTACAGGTCAGATACGGTGGGCATAGTTCTACACGTACATAGGCAATGTGTAATTATTTGTATCTTGTGGAGAATAGTTGGCTGGGAGAACATCCAAAGGTTATCCCAGTATGCCAAATTCTCGCGAGATATTTGTAATGATTCTCTTTCGTTTGTTTAACCCTACAAGGCATGGGGAAGCAATTATGGCCCCCTACCAAACTTTCTTCCCTATCTAGGAAACGACAAACTTAAGAGCTGACACTGCTTGACTGTGTTTATCATATTGGGGTCGTTTTGAGCATATTTGGATAACCCCTGAGCACGGGATCATGGGTCAGTTCAAAATTGGGCCCATGTGGGATACCAAGAAAGCGATGTTTTCGTCATTTTTCTTCAAAATTCGTGCTTTTGTATGAGAAAAGTGGGCAAAAGATATTTTATTTCAGATCAGATTATTAGTTACTAATTGGTCATGCAGTTTGTGCGAAGAAAACACATAAATAAAAAATTGGAAAAATCTAACCGAAAAATCCTCCAAATTGCCTTTTTGAAATGATGTCACTGTGACATCATCATGGGGGCAATTTTGGATCTCTTCCATTTTCTATTAGAAAGGGTAAAGTCTGGTAAGTTGACCCAAGGGTAAAGCCTGGTATGTTTCAGCTCCCTAGCTCAAGGAAAAAATATGCCTGGACTAGTCCCAAATCGTCCAGGCCAGATAGGGTTAAAAACTTCCACATCTTTTTTTAGCTACACTAGCTGAAAATCATCAATTTAGCCAAGTCAGTTGTGAAACTATCCACTGCTGCCCTCATCATGCGTCTCTGTAATTTCCCGAGATATCCCGAATACACCATCCCGATATAGCAATGGCACCATGCACTTCCGGGATGAACTATACAAAAATAAAATCTGATAGGTTATCAAAATCTTTCTTTCCTATATTTAGCCAATATCTCTGCCGTAAAGAATTTCCGCAACGTCTGATTGTATCTTATAAGTGGATACTATGTATCGCTTGGATAGCCGTTGTTAATCCTCAGATTAGCCGTCAGAACCTCATGTATGTTGCTCAAAATATGTTTATGCAGGTATGGATGTGTGGCGGTAGTATAGAATGGGTCCCCTGTTCTAGGGCTGGTCATGTCTACAGAAGATGGAGGCCGTACAAGCTCAGTGATCGTGATAAGGAACCAATACTTCTGCTGGTGAGTATCATATGTATTTAATAGTGAGAAGTGAACAGTACACAGTCTGACGTCATCCAGTTCATTCGGCAGATTGGTGTATTTCATTTCCGAAACTCCTGAATTTAAGAGTAGCCTACCCGTTTGCTTACAGAATTACCGGAGAGTAGTGGAGATATGGATGGGTGATGGCTATAAAGAGTACTTTTACCGGAGTGAACCGACGATCCGGGATTATCCAGGGCTCAATGTAACGGGACAGCTACAGTTCAAGAAGGACCACAAGTGTAAGAGCTTTGACTGGTACATCAAGAATGTGGCCTATGATGTTTATGAGCAGTTTCCACCACCACGACCAAATATGGCATGGGGAGAGGTGAGTGAGTTGTGTGTTTGATGGTGTAGTTATTATCATACAAACGATAAGACATGAGCCCAGGCAAATCGTCTGGCTCCGTGTCACACTAATAAGAACTGTTTCCTCTCTTGCGAGAAACCACATTTTATTCATATACATATAACTAGGAAAAACATGGGTATGATTCTACATGGAACTCGTGTGGGATCTCTGTATTTGCGTACACTTCGCCATTCATAAGATGGCTTGCGAATCGTGTGTCTCCATTATCGCGGAGCGATATCCGGTGTTTTACCGGATTCTGTTCGGCCGTCATCCGGCGGAGAACAGACTCGAAAACTCTGATAAATTACAGGTTTTCATACATACCCCGGAAACAGATATTGCCTGGGCTTACAAAATATATAGGTACAAGTAACTTTCGTATCATCACATGACTCAAAAATGGCGGTTACGTTGGGGTTACGTCGGTAGGCTTTAGCTGATTGGTGGACGAAGTCACGTGGTATTGATTTCTGGAAATTCCCTCTAGCAGTTGCCGAAAGTAGTCTGAAATGGATACACACGATCCCAGGGTCAGTCTTACCGCGTATAGATGGCCCAGATGGTTACAGGTTGGGATCTCTGTAGAGAGTGCGTGGTACTGTCTCTACCTTCAGGCAGAAGAGCGAAGAGGCTATACAAGGAATACGTATACACATAGACCGATGAGCATTTGACGTGAAGGTCTCCGACAGAGAGCATCGCTCTAGGACGTAATTGGCCATGGATGAAAACTCCAGCTGCAGAGGCGGCGACAGTGTTTACTATGATGTACCAATGCATTTGATATACAAAGTTCAACTTCAAATGATACAGTATTGAATCCCTCTACTGGGGTAACAGCAAGAAGACCGCGTATTTTTCTGCAGTCTAGTTAGCTCAATTGCAAAACCCGGTCGGCCATGGACAGCTTTGCTGCCTTGTAGGGGTCTAACAACAGCACGGCTTAGTGTATCCGTATCAGATATAAATATTGCCGGTGTGATGGATAAGAATGCCCTGGTGATTACTGTCCCTTTTCAAATCATTTTCTATTGCAACCAAGGACGAACACTTGCCCCCAATGTGGAGAAACGTGTCCTACCTGGGTTAGTAGGCACTCGTAGCCACGGGACATTCTTAGCCTCCACACCGGCACACATCATTGAAATTTGGACGGCTTTGCTCTCACTGTATTGGCCAAACAGCGGAAAGGCCAGGTATTTCCTGATTCAGCGGAGGGTAGGAAATACCTGGACTGTTTCAGGACTGCTAATATGCCAGGGAAGAGGTGTGCAGCAGCCACTAAAATAAAGCCAGCTCTCAAACAAAACATAATATTCCCTAAAATATTTTAACAATAGGGCAGACAATTTACGGAGTAACATCAATCACAGGCGGCTGGGACAATCTATATGCCGGCGCCATATTGAACGTACGTAAAAAAAGAGAAAAGGCTGGAAACGATGTTCAAGGCTTCTCGCCAAACGGGCGTAAATAAAGCTTTATCTTCTCCAAAATCTTATACCACCTTTCCCCTAGGACCCCCAGCGATGCTCATGCACATCGTCAACACCATCCGAGTTTTAGCCGTCAATTCAAAATCAACCCATTGGACTGTTTACCTGAGACAATGACCAGTTTACATACGAATCGCCATTCCTCGGTCCTTTCCGCCTCCGCTCCGACCATGTTGATCCGCTGGTAGGTCACGTGCTCCGGCTGACGCGTAGGATTTCCAGCTCGAGTTGGTCGGAGCGGAGGCGGAAAGGACCGAAGAATGGCGATTCGTATGTAAACTGGGTCATTGTCTCAGGTAAACAGTCCAATGGGTTGATTTTGAATTGACGGCTAAAACTCGGATAAACACCTGGTGTTTACGACCCAAGTGTGCATGAGCATCGCTAGGGGTCCTAGGGGAAAGGTGGTATAGTTTTTGGAGAAGATAAAGCTTTATTTACGCCAGTTTGGCGAGAAGCCTTGAACACCGTTTCCAGCCTTTTCTCTTTTTGTACGTACGTTCAATATGGCGCCGGCATATAGATTGTCCCAGCCGCCTGTGCATCAATCTATACCAGGCCAGTGCCTGACAGTACCAGGAAGAATAAAGACAGTGCCAGGCATACCAGGGTAACGCGAGACAGTACTAATTAAATTCCAATGAGAAAAGAATAGCACCGAAATTGCGCCAGGATGTACTAAGGCAGCGACATGCAGTATCAAACAGTTCCAAGGCAGAGTCAGTCCGCGAGAGGCAACAATTAAGCCGAGTCAGGGCCGTAGGCAATTCGTGAGCAAGCCTTTAGACGTTAGAGGGCTTGGGACGTTTATACTAAGTTCCTATTTTCATTATAGTTGTGGGAGCAGAGACAAAGGGACTGATAGAACTGATTCATCCGTCGCCATGATGTCCTCGTGCCGTGTTGCCTCGAAAGGCTATGGCCGTTATAAAGCGGCCACCGAAGCAACATCCCAAAACCGCTACTGTTATCGCTTTTCTGGAGCCTGGGGTTTTGTCATTCACACTATTTATCCGGAGGTGCTAGGGCCTCTGTCGTACTTGGGGAGACACATCAAACAACCTACACCTATTAGAGTTCTCCTAGTTTTATTTATAAGCCCACGAAGACGCCGAACCTGACAGGGCTGCGGCCTGTACTTACACGAGGGAGAGAAAACTAATGCAGCGCCACAGCCGTGGCCTCGATCCAACGACTTGAGTGTAGGTTGAACCCTACATCCGTAGACTCGCTCCAACGACATACCTTGGTACGGGGCCAGCGACAAGGCCGGTCCCGACGGCACATCTTCATTTTATCCAGCCAATTTCTACGTTCTCACTTCGAACCTGCCTTGATTTATCTGACCCCTTCAGCGTTCAAAATCCGAGGTGTAAATTTCACCAGCTAACGACAGAAGAACCAATCAGAACGTACACATCGATTGCGAGTGAAGTCACATTGAGTGGCATCATCTTCTATTAGCGGCGTCCTTCCTCCTAATATGGTGCCCACTAATTAGGTCAGCCAATCAATAACGCTCTTGTGCGACCCATTTCGAATTTCAAATGTTTTTGAGGTCACTGTGTCTATTTATAAGTTATTTGAACATTGAAGGGGTCCAGATATATCAAGGGAAGTTCGAAGTGGGAACGTAGAAATTGGCTGGATAAAATGAAGATGCGACGGCATGACATTGAGTAAGGCTAGTAGCCAGGCAGTCCCTATTAATTGTTTCTCTACTGAACGGTTAAATGTAAACTTTCTATCAGTTGATGGTAAAGTGTAATTACTTAGATTTCAGCATAATGATAATCTGGATTTCCAGGCATTCTGCCTGAGTTACGTGGTTCACATATATGTGCATGTACATCGCGTTTATGTCGAATAAACCATTGTATATCGTGTATACCTTTACATCTGTCTCAGTCATTTTTGGAGGTTGATATCTTCTCTGTTACCTGATCTTCACTAGTGACGAGATTCCTCAGTGATAGGCAGGACCAGTGGCTGGTCGACTCCAGTAAATAACATTTTTTTGTGACCTGACGAAACCTCGCCCTTCCACACGTTACAGTGGCATTCGGCGGAATCCGTTGTATCATTCGCTTCCACTCTCGGTGGCTTTTTATCGCATTGTTGATGTTAATGTATGACTTCAAATGGACATTAATTTCCAATTTATCGGCCTCCGAATGCATTATCGATGAATTTCGAGTTAAATAGAATTTCGGTGTTCTAAAATACGACATTGCAAAAGTTGTTGTCGCGAGAAATGTATTGGTGACGAATAAGTGCGTAGGGCAAGATGTTCAAGCTCGTTTCCAACTCTCAAAGACTGTTCATGGGCAGATTTCAATGCTTCAAGGATGCTCATGGGCAGTATCCAATTCCCGAATGATGCCAATGGGCAGTATCCAATTCCCGAATGATGCCAATGGGCAGTATCCAATTCCCGAATGATGCCAATGGGCAGTATCGAATTCCCGAATGATGCTCATGGGCAATCTCCAATGCTTGGCGGATGCTAATAAGGACAGTATTCATACCTCGAACGATGCTCATGCGCAGTATTCAACGCTCGAATGATGCTTAGAGGCGGTATTCAATGCTCGAGGGCTGCTCATGGGCCGTATCCAATCATTAGGCTATTAGATTAAAGAATGCGGCAAATAAAGTTTTTCGAATATGGGTGCGGATTATTTTTATGGACGACGGTTACTACTGTCGAATCTTATCGCGTGTGTTCATTGTACGTCCATGTTTATCTCCATTACATTCAATAGATAAGAGAAAAGCATGGAAAGCAGTGCTGGGACTCCATGGGAATTACCACAGTGGGTGGTACCAGTGTGGGGATGCGTGCCTGCCATCATCTTGGAGGATTTCAGGTAAATATCCAATATACGGGCCAAACGATTTCATCATCTCGGGAAATGCCATTCGGGCCAGGCGATCCTGGTGGTTATGGTAAGTATCTAACGACCAGGCAATACTTACCAGGGACAGGCGTGTGCAAACTGGCGATGGAAAAGAGCTCTTTTAAGCCTCTCTGGAAATTGAGTTGTTTTTATAACATTTTGTAGAGAATTCATGATTATAAGTTCAGTGGTTAAAAATTGAAATGGGTCACATATATATGAGAAAATAAAATAATAATTACATTAGATAGAACAGTAACATGCATTCCAGGAGGGCATTTCTTTGATGTCCAAACTGAATTGTTCCGTTAAAATTGAAAGTTCCTAATTGCAAGTTGATTGGTTGAAAAGTAGAGAATTTTCAACAGATTTGCTTCAAGTGTGTTATGAGTATATATGGGAAACATATAATTGGCTCTAGTAGATTGAATCTTTATTCACTCTCGACAGGCATGGTTTGTCTATCTTAACATAATTGCTTCATAAATATAGTTGGAATTCTGGATCAAATTCCAAATTGCAAGTTATTTGGTTGAACATTAGAAAATTTTGCATTTTCTAACGGTCCAAACTGAAATGTTTCATCAAAATGAAATTCTAGAATAGATGTTACATTTCAGGCTGATTGGTTGAACATTAGAGAATGGATATTGGAGCGATCTGTTTGTTTGTTTGTTGAAAACTGTTTGTTTTCGAATATTCCACATGTATAGGAGAGAGGGATACACTCGATACCAAGTAGTTATTTCTAATATTTTACAGGAGATATAATTTCATCATTCATTCCTGAGAAGCATTGTTGTACTGTTCAAATTTAATTGTTTTACAAATGCAGATTAAATTCCGGATTAGATTCCAGATGTCAAGTTGGTTGGTTAAACATTAGATTATTTATAGGCCTATAATTGTTCGTGTTCGAATACTCTACATGTATAGGAGACAATAGAATAATAAATAGCCATGATAGTAGATAGAATTTCAAAATTCAGTCCAAGCATTCCTTATTTTACAGTCTTATGTTTGAATGTGTGTGAATGTGTTGGCGTGAAAGGGTGCCCCATGGGGGCGGGAATTTTTTTTATTTCCCTCGATAGGCGGGGCATGGGTTTTTGACCGATGTTTGTCAAATGCACTTGTCCCACCCCTGGTAAATGCTGCTCATTCCCTAATATGGCACCAGAGAGTTTATTATCTCTGGATATTTCGAATAAGTGTCTGACGTGGGGTCAGCGTAACTGATCGGTATTTCCCAAATGCACTTGTCTCGCCCCTGGTAAATATTGCTCATTTCTTTTATCTGAGGGGATTTCGGGTAAGTGTTTCATGTCTGTACCAGCGGACGCCATCAGGGATAGTTGAATCACATCATTTGCGTACACTTCGCCATCCATAAGATGGCTTGCGAATCGTGTGTCTCCATTATCGCGGAGCGATATCCGGTACTTTACCGGATTCTGTTCGTCCTTCGTCCGGCGGAGAACAGACTCGAGAAATCTGATAAATTACAGGTGTTCATACCACTTCTGAAACAGATATTGCCTGGGCTTACAAAATATATAGGTATGTATAACATTCGTATCATCCAAGAGGTGTGGTGGATCTGAAATTTTTAACAAGTAGTTCATCACATGACTCGAAATTGGCGAGTTACGTTGGGGTTACGTCGGTCGACTTTAGCTGATTGGCTGACGAAGTCACGTCGTTTTGATTTCTGGAAATTCCCTCTTGCAGTTGCCGAAAGTAGGCTGAAAATGGATACACACGATCCCAGGGTCAGTCTTACCGCGTATAGATGACCGAGATGGTTACAGGTTGAAATCACATCTGTGTATGCTTACTTGCCATTACATTTGCTGGAGGTACCGATGCTCAGTGCAGACAAGTCACGCTGGTGATCAGCGTGAATGTTTTATTGTTTTATTTTTCTGACTTGCCACATTATATATAATTTGTTACTTCTTTGGTTAAATAACCGGTGCTATAACTGTCGGTTAATTGTTTTAATTTAAAATCAAAAGTGTTCTGGAAAACCAAAAATCAAATTGAAAATTGAATTGTGACGGACCTGTGATGTAAGCCATATTTGTGCATTTACACCTGATAATTCCATCAGAAAGATGTTGCAATCAATGCGGTGGCTGAGAATATCAAATATAATGTATACAAGATTTCCAAGACCCATAGAATTAATATTTTGAAGACATCGTTCTTTCCTCAATTCAATTTTTCCTCAATTCGACTATAATTAAACTCAACAAAACGATTTATATATATTTTCTGAACGCAGCTCATTCCCGCAATTAGAATTTTTTGATGATTTAATTTTCCAATAACAACGTCCGACTTATGGGAATTTGAAAGGAGCGGTTTGTGAAAAATGTCCTCGCTAACCATTACTGATAAAAAATATTGATCTTTCGCACTCTAACAATGTAGCTTTTAAACCGAAGTTTGCAAATTATGCAAACAATACATTCAAGATTTTTTTTGTAAGTTTACCTCTGTATCAAAGTTACCTGCACTAGATATTTAGTTGAAGGGTTGTAAATTTACCTCTGTTTCAGAGTTACCTACACTAGATATTTAGTTGAAGGGTTGTAAGTTTGCCTCTGTATCAAAGTTACCTACACTAGATATATAGTTGAAGGGTTGTAAGTTTGCGACTGTATCAAAGTTACCTACACTAGATATATAGTTGAAGGGTTGTAAGTTTGCGACTGTATCAAAGCTACCTACACTAGATATATAGTTGAAGGGTTGTAAGTTTGCGACTGTATCAAAGTTACCTACACTAGATATTTAGTTGAAGGGTTGTAAGTTTGCCTCTGTTTCAAAGTTACCTACACTAGATATATAGTTGAAGGGTTGTAAGTTTCCCGCTGTTTCAAAGTTACCTACACTAGATATTTAGTTGAAGGGTTGTAAGTTTGCCGCTGTTTCAAAGTTACCTACACTAGATATTTAGTTGAAGGGTTGTAAGTTTGCGACTGTATCAAAGTTACCTACACTAGATATTTAGTTGAAGGGTTGTAAGTTTGCCTCTGTTTCAAAGTTACCTACACTAGATATTTAGTTGAAGGGTTGTCAGTTTGCGACTGTATCAAAGTTACCTACACTAGATATTTAGTTGAAGGGTTGTAAGTTTGCCGCTGTTTCAAAGTTACCTACACTAGATATTTAGTTGAAGGGTTGTAAGTTTGCCTCTGTATCAAAGTTACCTACACTAGATATGGAGTTGAAGGGTTGTAAGTTTGCCTCTGTATCAAAGTTACCTACACTAGATATTTAGTTGAAGGGTTGTAAGTTTGCGACTGTATCAAAGTTACCTACACTAGATATTTAGTTGAAGGGTTGTAAGTTTGCCTCTGTTTCAAAGTTACCTACACTAGATATTTAGTTGAAGGGTTGTCAGTTTGCGACTGTATCAAAGTTACCTACACTAGATATTTAGTTGAAGGGTTGTAAGTTTGCCGCTGTTTCAAAGTTACCTACACTAGATATTTAGTTGAAGGGTTGTAAGTTTGCCTCTGTATCAAAGTTACCTACACTAGATATGGAGTTGAAGGGTTGTAAGTTTGCCTCTGTATCAAAGTTACCTACACTACATATTTAGTTGAAGGGTTGTAAGTTTGCCTCTGTATCAAAGTTACCTACACTAGATATGGAGTTGAAGGGTTGTAAGTTTGCCTCTGTATCAAAGTTACCTACACTAGATATATAGTTGAAGGGTTGTAAGTTTGCGACTGTATCAAAGTTACCTACACTAGATATTTAGTTGAAGGGTTGTAAGTTTGCCTCTGTTTCAAAGTTACCTACACTAGATATATAGTTGAAGGGTTGTAAGTTTCCCGCTGTTTCAAAGTTACCTACACTAGATATTTAGTTGAAGGGTTGTAAGTTTGCCTCTGTTTCAAAGTTACCTACACTAGATATTTAGTTGAAGGGTTGTAAGTTTGCCGCTGTATCAAAGTTACCTACACTAGATATTTAGTTGAAGGGTTGTAAGTTTGCCGCTGTTTCAAAGTTACCTACACTAGATATTTAGTTGAAGGGTTGTAAGTTTGCCTCTGTATCAAAGTTACCTACACTAGATATGGAGTTGAAGGGTTGTAAGTTCGCCTCTGTATCAAAGTTACCTACACTAGATATTTAGTTGAAGGGTTGTAAGTTTGCCTCTGTTTCAAAGTTACCTACACTAGATATTTAGTTGAAGGGTTGTAAGTTTGCGACTGTATCAAAGTTACCTACACTAGATATATAGTTGAAGGGTTGTAAGTTTGCCGCTGTTTCAAAGTTACCTACACTAGATATTTAGTTGAAGGGTTGTAAGTTTGCCTCTGTTTCAAAGTTACCTACACTAGATATATAGTTGACGGGTTGTCAGTTTGCGACTGTATCAAAGTTACCTACACTAGATATATAGTTGAAGGGTTGTAAGTTTGCCGCTGTTTCAAAGTTACCTACACTAGATATTTAGTTGAAGGGTTGTAAGTTTGCCTCTGTTTCAAAGTTACCTACACTAGATATTTAGTTGAAGGGTTGTCAGTTTGCGACTGTATCAAAGTTACCTACACTAGATATATAGTTGAAGGGTTGTAAGTTTGCCGCTGTTTCAAAGTTACCTACACTAGATATTTAGTTGAAGGGTTGTAAGTTTGCGACTGTATCAAAGTTACCTAAACTAGATATTTAGTTGAAGGGTTGTAAGTTTGCCGCTGTTTCAAAGTTACCTACACTAGATATTTAGTTGAAGGGTTGTAAGTTTGCCTCTGTTTCAAAGTTACCTACACTAGATATTTAGTTGAAGGGGTGTAAGTTTGCCTGTGTATCAAAGTTACCTACACTAGATATTTAGTTGAAGGGTTGTAAGTTTGCCTCTGTATCAAAGTTACCTACACTAGATATGGAGTTGAAGGGTTGTAAGTTTGCCTCTGTATCAAAGTTACCTACACTAGATATTTAGTTGAAGGGTTGTAAGTTTGCCTCTGTATCAAAGTTACCTACACTAGATATGGAGTTGAAGGGTTGTAAGTTTGCCTCTGTATCAAAGTTACCTACACTAGATATTTAGTTGAAGGGTTGTAAGTTTGCCTCTGTATCAAAGTTACCTACACTAGATATTTAGCTGAAGGGTTGTAAGTTTGCGACTGTATCAAAGTTACCTAAACTAGATATTTAGTTGAAGGGTTGTAAGTTTGCCGCTGTTTCAAAGTTACCTACACTAGATATATAGTTGAAGGGTTGTAAGTTTGCCTCTGTATCAAAGTTACCTACACTAGATATATAGTTGAAGGGTTGTAAGTTTGCCGCTGTTTCAAAGTTACCTACACTAGATATATAGTTGAAGGGTTGTAAGTTTGCCGCTGTATCAAAGTTACCTACACTAGATATATAGTTGAAGGGTTGTAAGTTTGCCTCTGTATCAAAGTTACCTACACTAGATATGGAGTTGAAGGGTTGTAAGTTTGCCTCTGTATCAAAGTTACCTACACTAGATATTTAGTTGAAGGGTTGTAAGTTTGCCTCTGTATCAAAGTTACCTACACTAGATATTTAGTTGAAGGGTTGTAAGTTTGCCTCTGTATCAAAGTTACCTACACTAGATATTTAGTTGAAGGGTTGTAAGTTTGCCGCTGTTTCAAAGTTACCTACACTAGATATGGAGTTGAAGGGTTGTAAGTTTGCCTCTGTATCAAAGTTACCTACACTAGATATTTAGTTGAAGGGTTGTAAGTTTGCCGCTGTTTCAAAGTTACCTACACTAGATATTTAGTTGAAGGGTTGTAAGTTTGCCGCTGTTTCAAAGTTACCTACACTAGATATTTAGTTGAAGGGTTGTAAGTTTGCCGCTGTTTCAAAGTTACCTACACTAGATATTTAGTTGAAGGGTTGTAAGTTTGCCTCTGTATCAAAGTTACCTACACTAGATATGGAGTTGAAGGGTTGTAAGTTTGCCTCTGTATCAAAGTTACCTACACTAGATATTTAGTTGAAGGGTTGTAAGTTTGCCGCTGTTTCAAAGTTACCTACACTAGATATTTAGTTGAAGGGTTGTAATTTTGCCGCTGTTTCAAAGTTACCTACACTAGATATTTAGTTGAAGGGTTGTAAGTTTGCCGCTGTTTCAAAGTTACCTACACTAGATATTTAGTTGAAGGGTTGTAAGTTTGCCTCTGTATCAAAGTTACCTACACTAGATACGGAGTTGAAGGGTTGTAAGTTTGCCTCTGTATCAAAGATATCTACACTAGATATTTAGTTGAAGGGTTGTAAGTTTGCCGCTGTTTCAAAGTTACCTACACTAGATATTTAGTTGAAGGGTTGTCAGTTTGCGACTGTATCAAAGTTACCTACACTAGATATATAGCTGAAGGGTTGTAAGTTTGCCGCTGTTTCAAAGTGACCTACACTAGATATATAGTTGAAGGGTTGTAAGTTTGCCTCTGTATCAAAGTTATCTACACTAGATATTTAGTTGAAGGGTTGTAAGTTTGCCGCTGTTTCAAAGTTACCTACACTAGATATTTAGTTGAAGGGTTGTAAGTTTGCCTCTGTTTCAAAGTTACCTACACTAGATATTTAGTTGAAGGGTTGTCAGTTTGCGACTGTATCAAAGTTACCTACACTAGATATATAGTTGAAGGGTTGTAAGTTTGCCGCTGTTTCAAAGTTACCTACACTAGATATATAGTTGAAGGGTTGTAAGTTTGCCTCTGTTTCAAAGTTACCTACACTAGATATTTAGTTGAAGGGTTGTCAGTTTGCGACTGTATCAAAGTTACCTACACTAGATATATAGTTGAAGGGTTGTAAGTTTGCCTCTGTATCAAAGTTACCTACACTAGATATTTAGTTGAAGGGTTGTAAGTTTGCCTCTGTTTCAAAGTTACCTACACTAGATATTTAGTTGAAGGGTTGTAAGTTTGCCTCTGTTTCAAAGTTACCTACACTAGATATTTAGTTGAAGGGTTGTAAGTTTGCCTCTGTTTCAAAGTTACCTACACTAGATATTTAGTTGAAGGGTTGTCAGTTTGCGACTGTATCAAAGTTACCTACACTAGATATATAGTTGAAGGGTTGTAAGTTTGCCGCTGTTTCAAAGTTACCTACACTAGATATATAGTTGAAGGGTTGTAAGTTTGCCTCTGTTTCAAAGTTACCTACACTAGATATTTAGTTGAAGGGTCGTCAGTTTGCGACTGTATCAAAGTTACCTACACTAGATATATAGTTGAAGGGTTGTAAGTTTGCCGCTGTTTCAAAGTGACCTACACTAGATATATAGTTGAAGGGTTGTAAGTTTGCCTCTGTATCAAAGTTACCTACACTAGATATGGAGTTGAAGGGTTGTAAGTTTGCCTCTGTATCAAAGATACCTACACTAGATATTTAGTTGAAGGGTTGTAAGTTTGCCGCTGTTTCAAAGTTACCTACACTAGATATATAGTTGAAGGGTTGTAAGTTTGCCTCTGTATCAAAGTTACCTACACTAGATATTTAGTTGAAGGGTTGTAAGTTTGCCGCTGTTTCAAAGTTACCTACACTAGATATGGAGTTGAAGGGTTGTAAGTTTGCCTCTGTATCAAAGATACCTACACTAGATATTTAGTTGAAGGGTTGTAAGTTTGCCGCTGTTTCAAAGTTACCTACACTAGATATATAGTTGAAGGGTTGTAAGTTTGCCTCTGTATCAAAGTTACCTACACTAGATATTTAGTTGAAGGGTTGTAAGTTTGCCTCTGTTTCAAAGTTACCTACACTAGATATTTAGTTGAAGGGTTGTAAGTTTGCCTTAATTCAAAGTTACCTAAACTAGATATTTAGTTTAACGGTTGTAAGTTTGCCTCTGTATCACAGTTACCTACACTAGGTATTATTTGAAGGGTTGTAAGTTTGCCTTTGTTCAACGTTACCTACACTAGGTAGTTGAAGAGATGGCGGTAAGTTTGCCTCTGTTTCAAAATTGCATTCACCTTTTGTTGAAGACATTAATTCGAATTATTGAAGCTTTAACTATGTTAAAATATTTTTCAGGCCAGTTGGTATGTATTCCGTTATTCTGTAAATATCCGTGCATACATATATCAAGATATGGATCGCTATATAGCTGAAATATTGCTGAATGCGACGTTAAACCTTAATTCTCTCTCTCTCTCAAGATATGGATACAGTGAATGAGCTACATATGTTTATTTCTCATTATTCAGGTAATACTTTTACTTGGTTGTGTGACTTTCGACCGCCCAATCCACTGAGCTTGAACCTTATAGATCATTCTCTTGGCGATAATAATGTGACTGGTCGATTGTATCTTTTTCAATTGATATTTTTCTGCATTTTGCATTTGCTGATGTCCCTGGTCTCAATGGAATGCTTCAGTTCATGTATCTACCTTGATTATTTGGTGCGTTTTCGAAAAATAACGAGCTCTATATCAACTAACCGGTCGCAATGAGCCATTCCAATTACTCCAGTCCCTCTCTTCCCATCCCCCAAATTTGTAGGTTATGAACCGACTTCGCCACTCCCAAAAATAGTTATATATAGGGGGATCTTTTATTCCAATCACGTCTTCTCTCTTAAACAACCCTTCAAGTACCCCACCCTTTCATAAATTTCCAAACCTTTCATATGTGTGTCGTTTTTCAATTGGAATGACCCAATGTGACCGACCCAGATTAGATTTGATTGTATGAGTTTGAATTTGAGCATATCTTGACGTGTTCTGGTTTTATTGTAGATGTTCCGGCTGAATGATCAGGGTTTGTTGATGGTCTTGGAAGTATGTGTTTTCCCTAAACGCGACGAACTTACTCTCGGTCCATGTGGAACTCTTCAGTCCGGTCCATGGCAATGGGATGAGGTATCACATCATATCACACAGTTGATTCGTATTTATAACCTTGATATTTACTATATAGGACCTATAAAAGACAAACGACGGGTACATATTCAGGTCATGTTTCGACATGTTTTCCAAATTTCTACAAAAGTGTCTCAAACCGACATTCTGAGACTAAACTCGACGAATCGTTTAAGTGTAACTTGAAGAGATTTATTGTCGAGTTAGCTTGAACGTCTTAATGGACTGCGGAAATCTTACCAGGAAGACGAGATAATCCCGGCAAGTTCTGGTCAGTTACGTAAACATATCGCTGCGTCTATCGTGAAAATACTTTCATGGAAAAGGTGTGCAGCTTATTATACTACTTACGCTTACTATACTCTCGTTTACTAAAGTATGATTTGAGAAATAAAGACCGAAGAAGAGGTATCAAATTTCCGAGATAAACACCAGTTGGCACGAGTCCGGCAGTTTAAACCCGAGACCGGAGGCCGAGGGTCTAAACTGTTGGACGAGTGCCAACTGGTGTTTATCTCGGAAATTTGAAACCGATTTCCGTTGTCCTTATTTCGATTCGAAAATGCACATTCGAATATTTATTACGAAATTCCATTAAATTAGCTAAAATGTGTTAGTGTATGTCTTCCACATTGATCAAAACAATTTTTGAATGGGGCGTCACATCCCAGCTGGTCAATGCGAACATTGTTGCAAACTGCGGGAAAGTATACATTACGCGCGTGCTCACTATAGTTATCCCCGCCAGCCGACAACGTCACAGCACTGCAGCATTCGCGACTGCTCGGCTTATTCCGTGAAGTCATCATACCTCGCGTATTAATGGTGTAAGGATTTTACAGCTCTCAGCTGTAAACCGTGATCCGCCGCACGTGAGGCACATCACATGCTGTAGGATGTGTTTCCCCTCACATAGTCCTCGTTGTATTTCTCTCTTATCGAGAGATAAAATATATATCCAAATGAAATGGACATTCCCTTGATTCTACACGGGAAGAATCTCTTCTAATTTGAGGTGTTTCTCTCGGTTTTTCTTCTTGAGCTAATCTCCATCAGTGTCCAGGTAACGGAAGTCATACAGCTGACATGCGCTGCTCGGAGTTTCCGCGTGATATTATTCTTTCAACATGGATGCCAATATGGATTCTTACCAGTGCGGATCGAGGTTCTAATGTCCTACATTGTCCGAGATTGTGTCGAGTGAGCACTGCAGGTGTTCGTCGGTGTTTATCGGGAATTCAACACCACTTTCGGTATAATGCTATAACATTGAAACGGACTGGAGGTATGTTCGAATTGAATGTTTATGCTGGTTTCCAGGCGATATGGATTGCGAATGTCACCAGTTTGCTATGCGATATGAGCTGTAGATGTTGTCACCACTTTAATATGAGATGCGGATGTTTTCACCAGTTCGTTATGCGAGTTGTGGATTTTGTCAACAGTTTGTTAAGTAATATGAGTTGTGGATGTTGTCAATAGTTCGCTATGTGATATTAGTTGTGGATGTCGTCACTAGTTTGTGAAGCGATATGAGATTTGGATGTTGTCACCAGTTTATTAGTCGATACAAAATTTGATTGTTGTGACCGAAATGTTATGCGACTTTAGAGGCGAATCTTTCCTCTACTTTATTAGTCAACATCAGTTGTCAATGTTGTTAACAGTTTGTTGTCTGGAGTGTGTTAGGCGATATTAGATGTGCATGTGGTTATTTAGGTTGAATGGGTCCTCTTCGAATAGCTAACTGCTAACCGCTAAAGCCCAAGTCCCACTTAGGCGAATTCCTTTACGAAGCTTGACGATTTAAGATCTTAAGTATTGGTAAGATTCTCGCAAGATTCGCCAAGCAATGCGATTTTGCCTTCAGTTTCAAATATTCGTAATTTTATCGTAAATAATCGTAAGTCGTCGTAACTACGTTGTAATGCATCGTAACTAAGTCGTAATTTAATCGCCTTATTGGTAACAGTTCCGTTAATAATCGTCAAGTGAAAAATAAATACTAATAGTTACGATAACTTATGGTATACGAAGTAATCGTAAACATTTGACCCAAACTGTCATAACAACGTCGTAAAAACGTCGTAAAACCTTCGTACGTATTCGCAAGACATCGTGAAATAATGGCAAGTAGTCGTATGCACTTCGTAAATGTTCGCAAATACATCGCACATATTCGCAACTGTATCGCACTGATTCGCCTAAATTTGGGTGCGAATATCGCTAACTGTCGTAAAAGTATCGTATTTCTTTGTAACTGCATCGCAAACAGTCGTAATTATCTATTCGCCCCAAATGACGGGAAAACCGGCTTTTGTAAAGCGATTTATTACGAAACATTACGACCAATACATCGCAAAGTTTCGTAAACAACTTCGCTTAAGTGGGACTTGGGCTTTACTGCCGACCAACTTCATAAAAGTTTGTAAGACGATGCAAGTTGTGATTGTCCTCTGTAAGTAGTATACATTGCGCATTACAAGTCAAGTTGACCTGGCGTAAGAATCTGGTGTCGAGGTCAAGTGCATTATAGTACCGGCAAAAACCGACAAAAGAGTGCGCCGTCTCAAAAAGGACGCCGTCTCATGTGGAGGTCATGTGGAGGTCACGTGATGGTCAAGATAGGGGATGTATTGCTCCGCAGTGATGTGGTCTGGCGGTGATGCGGTCTGCCTCCGCGGACAGAAAGTAGTCCCAGACTTCAAATACGCTGCATGGACCGATTGGGTCGAGTGAGTTGTCAAAGTGAAGCGCTCCTCCAGGACCATATAGAATGCATGTACTAAATTGTATCTGGGTTTTTTCCATCATGCGGCGGTCACGTGATTAGGAATGCATGTACTGACTTGTATGCCGTCCATTCATTTGAGTCGGGGACTTGGGGTCCCTACGGCAGGATTTTGCAAGTCATGGGTTGGTGTATGTAAAATGAGGATTTGTCTCGAAAATATAAAAAGCGGAACACGGACTTTACCCGTACAATAGAGGAAACCCCTTATCCCAAAGGGCTAATATCGGTCCCCGGGCTTATCGGGTTCTGCCTGGAGTGGGTGTATGTAAATTTAGGATTTGTCCCGTAAATATAAAAAGCGGAACACGGACTTTACCCGTACAATAGAGAAAAACCCCTATCAACCCTATCCCAAAGGGCGAATATCAGTCCCTGGCTTATCGGGGCCTGCTGAGAGAGTGGGGGAGGGGGTGCATGTAAATTGAGGATTTGTCCCGAAAATATAAAAAGCGGAACACGGACTTTACCCCTACAATAGGGGAAAACTCCTATCAACCCTATCCAAAAGGTCGAATATCGGTTCCCCTGGCTTATCGAGACCTGCTGAGAGAGGTAGGGTGGGGGAGTGGGTGCATGCAAATTGAGGATTTGTCCCCGAAAATATAAAAAAGCGGAACACGGATTTACCCCTAAAATAGGGGAAAACTCCTATCAACCACGTCTAGTGGGGCTTATCGGAGCCTGCCAACAGAGGTAGGATGGGGGAGTGGATGCATGTAAATTGAGGATTTGTCCCGAAAATATAAAAAGCGGAACACGAACTTTACCCCTACAATAGGGGAAAACTCCTATCAACCTTGTCCAAAAGGGCTAATATCGGTGCCTGGCTTATCGGAGCCTGCTGAGAGAGGTAGGGTGGGGGAGTGGGTGCATGTAAATTGAGGATTTGTCCCGAAAATATAAAAAGCGGAACACGGACTTTACCCCTACAATAGGGGAAAACTCCTATCAACCACGTCTAGTGGGGCTTATCGGAGCCTGCCGACAGAGGTAGAGTGGGGAAGTGGGTGTATGTCAATTTAGAATTTGCCCCGAAAATATAAAAAGTGGAACACGGAAACCCCTATCAACCAGGTCTAGAGGGTCATGGCGGAGCCGCGTTGGGTATGTTTACAATACAAATAGGCTCTTGTCCAATCAGAAGCCGCCATTTGGCGCTGCATCTGTCATATTCGTTCTTGCCCGTTAGATGTATTCTCGGCTGCTCTTATCCAATCAAAAAAGCATGTACTCTGTCCATGTCCATGTATACATACTCTGTTCATGTCCATGTACATACACTCTGTCCATGTCGCTATATAGCTGAAATATTGCGGAATGCGACGTTAAATCTTAATTCTCTCTCTTCATGTACATGCACTGTATCCATGTAGCCTGTCCATGTACATGTACCATCACCAAGGGGGTGTGTTGAGGTGTGTTTGGGATAGAGAGGGACCATCCTTGGTCCGAATACGTCGTGGGGTGCATTTTGTAGCTCTCGGGGTATAGACCCCGATTTGAGGGATGTCCGCGTCATCTGTGACGTCATCGGTGACGTCATGAGTACGAGTAGTAGCCAAAGTGGGCATTTTGGGGCATTGAAGGAAGGTATTTGGGGTAGAGATGGACCACTATTGGTCCGAATGCGTCGTGTGGGGTATCAATGTGAAGCTCTCGTGGGTCTTAGAAGGCAACGTACCACTGACTTCGGCTCATTGCCCTCTGTTATACCATATCTGTGCTGTATTATACCATATCTGTCCTGGATTATATCATATCTGTGCTGTATTATACAATATCTGTTATGTGTTATACAATATCTGTCCTGTATTATACCAAATCTGTCCTGTATTGTAACATATTTGTCCTGTATTAAACAATATATGTTCTGTATTATACCAAATCTGTGCTGTATTATACAGTATCTGTCCTGTATTATACCAAATCTGTGCTGTTTTATACCATATATGTCCTGTATCATACAATATATGTTCTGTATTATACAATCGGATAGCGGTTGTCGTGAATAACAACAAGTTCAGCAATGTTCATACAGTTTATTATCCCCAACGTTACATCATACCCAAGCTGGGTGGCCGGCCTGGGCATGTTTAGTATGTTCACAGCAAAACAAATTGAAACATCAAACACCATGTTTTATTATTTAACGCAAGGTCACATTAGGTACAAGTGTTTACTGAGCTCAAGTCAACGATCAGCATGTAGACATATAGAGTATGTACGGCATGTTATGGTATCCATCAGTGCACGGGTGACGCGTTGATCCGAGGGGGTTGATCAGTTTAGCCACGAAGAACGTAGCATTGGTGACCCTCTCCACTGTCCACTTGATGTTGGGGCGTTGTTGTTGGGCCCATTCCAAGGGATCCACGGTGTCCAGTTTCTCCAGCATCGTCTCTAGCGACGCCCGGTTAATGATGGTAAACGGTTGGTCAAATACCCGGATGTTACTGCTCGGGTAGAAGTATCGGACTTGGTCTGTCTCCTTATGCTGCAGCACATAACCAAACGCCAGATTCAACTTGAAGGCCGTAGTTTGATCGTTGAAGATGGCTTCCACGTAGATGCGTAGACGGGCGAGGTCGGTCAGTCGGAAATGCCGGTGGAAACAGTGCCGGATCATGGGCCAATGGCGCCGACAGATGTTACTCACTGGATGGTCTTCGTGTAACAGATCGCTAGGAACATTTATGGATTCGTCCGCGAAGTGTACTTTGCTCTCTACGCCGTACAAAATCTGGCCCATGGGTGGGAGTTCTCGCTGTCTCGATACTAGTGCCTACGGGCCCCTCTACCTGCAAACGTGGCTGCGGAAAAGGGTGCCCTGTGCGTTGGTGTCGCAGCAACTGACTGATCAGTTTGAGAAGCCGACCACATTCCTCGCATAGATGCTTGGGTGCCCCATGCACTGTCCGCTCGTGACACCGTAGACTGTCCAGGCGATTAAATATTTTCCCACACCTCGTACAGCTTTATCGGGCGGTTCCGTCGTGCTTGGTAGCCTCATGGCGGCGCAAGTCATGCGGAGGAGTGAATGATTTCGAGCACGTAGTACAAGTGAACATCTTGGTGGCTGACAGAGTGTCTGACGAAACGGCCAGGCCGCTTCCCTTTTATAGCACGCTAGCTGGTGATCTATTTTTAGCACACGCAGTTCAAGTACCTCCAAGTCGAGGACCGAGATGTACTGGTGTACGTCTGAGCCGCATTGCGCGCGTGTGTGTGTTTGTGTTTGAGTCCAGCCGTGCACAATGTCGAATTACGTTCTCTCCGAAAACTTCCTCTCATCGCATCAATATGCTCAGACCCATTCAATATAAACACAACCAAGAGACATCAACAACAACAGGCACATTGCGTAATACACGTTTTATTATCCTCACACCACCACCACCACCACCTGGAGTTGACGCCGTCAACGATCAGCATGTAGACATATAGAGTATATACGGCATGTTATGGTATTCTTCAGTGCATGGGTGAAGCATTCAGCCGATGGGGTGGACGGTCAGCTTGGGTAACGAAAAACGTGACATTGGTCACCCTCTCTACGACCCATTGGGTGTTAGGGCGTTGTTGTTGGACCCATTTCAAGAGATCCACGGTGTCCAGTTTCTCCAGCATCGTCTCTAGCGACGCTCTATCCGTGATGGTAAACGGTTGGTCAAATACCCGGATGGTACTGCTCGTGTAAAAGTATTGGTCTTGGTCTGCCTCCTTATGCTGCAGCACATAACCCAACGCCAGATTCAACTTGAAGGTCGTAGTTTGATCGTTAAAGATGGCTTCCACGTAGCTGCGTAGACGGGCGAGGTTGGTCAGTCGGAATTTGTAGATATCTTGAATAGGGCGATGACGGTGGAAACACTGCCGGATCATGGGCCAATGGCGCCGATAGATGTCACTCACTGGATGGTCTTCGTGTAACAGATCGCTAGGAACATTTATGGGTTCGTTCGCGAAGTGTACTTTGCCCTCCACGTCGTACAAAATCTTGCCCAAGGTCTTGTCGTCGGAATTTGACTGTTGAATTAGGGCGACATCATCATCATCGGTCTTCGTGCGATGGGTGGGAGTTCCCGCTGTCTCGATACTGGTGCCTGCAGGCTCTACCTGCAAACGGGGCTGCGGAACAGGGTGTCGTGTGCGTTGTTGTCGCAGCAACTGACTGGTCAGTCTGAAAAGCCGACCACATTCTTCGCATGGACGCTTGGGTGGCCCATGAATTGAACGTTCATGGCGCTGTAAATGATCTGGGCGCGGAAACGGCAGTGTACATATCGTACAACGATACCGGGCGGTTCCGTCGTGCTTGGTAGCCTCATGGCGGCGCAAGTCGTGCAGACGAGTGAATGATTTCGAGCACGTAGTACAAGTGAACATCTTGGTGGTTGACAGAGTGTCTGATGAAACGGCCAGGCCGCTTCCCTTTTATAGCACGCTAGTTGGTGATCTATTTTTAGCACACTCAGTTCAACTACCCCCAAGTCGAGGACCGAGATGTACTTTTGTACGACTGAGCCGCATTGCGCGCGCGTGTGTGTATGCGTGGGCAGTGGATTTTACATCCGGGACCTTGTCAACATCCGGGTTTCCCAGTGGGTTTTTCCCGTCGTTCCTCCGTCTTCCATCCGGGTACTGTGGTTTACATCCGGGTCTCCATCTTACATCCGGGTTTTTTCATGTTTACTGTCACGTGTCCGGAAGCGAAAGGTGTCACAAGACAGGTGGCGCCCCCTGTCGGAAGTAGTAGGTCAGTATTGTAGATGTATTGATAATAAGAAGTTTGAGTATCTATGATGACCCATATTGAACGGAAGTAACCTTTGATCCATGCGCACCATTATTATCCGGTATTCTGCAAGAGCATTTGGACACCTCTTGACCTCAATAATTTGCATATGACCTCTGTGAGGTCACTTCCGCTTCCGTTCACGTGACCGGAACTGACCTTTGGCCGTTGCGCGCGCTGATAAAACATACCGGATAAAAATTGCGCGCAGGGGCCAAAGGTCAGTTCCGGTCACGTGAACGGAAGCGGAAGTGACCTCACAGAGGTCATATGCAAATTATTGAGGTCAACAGGTGTCCAAATGCTCTTGCAGAATACCGGATAATAATGGTGCGCATGGATCAAAGGTCACTTCCGTTCAATATGGGTCATCATAGATACTCAAACTTCTTATTATTAATAGATCTACAATACTGACCTACTACTTCCGACAGGGAGCGCCACCTGTCTTGTGACAACTTTCGCTTCCGGACACGTGACAGTAAACATGGAAAAACCCGGATGTAAGTTGGAGACCCGGATGTAAAACCACAGTATCCGGATGGAAGACGGAGGAACGACGGGAAAACCCCACTGGGAAACCCGGATGTTGACAAGGTCCCGGATGTAAAATCCACTACCCACGCATACACACACGCGCGCGCAATGCGGCTCAGTCGTACAAAAGCACATCTCTGTCCTCGACTTTGGGGTAGTTGAACTGAGTGTGCTAAAAATAGATCACCAACTAGCGTGCTATAAAAGGGAAGCGGCCTGGCCGTTTCATCAGACACTCTGTCAACCACCAAGATGTTCACTTGTACTACGTGCTCGAAATCATTCACTCGTCTGCACGACTTGCGCCGCCATGAGGCTACCAAGCACGACGGAACCGCCCGGTATCGCTGTACGATATGTGCACTGTCGTTTCAGCGCCCAGATCATTTACAGCGCCATGAACGTTCAATTCATGGGCCACCCAAGCGTCCATGCGAAGAATGTGGTCGGCTTTTCAAACTGCCCAGTCAGTTGCTGCGACACCAACGCACACGACACCCTGTTCCGAAGCCACGTTTGCAGGTAGAGTAGCCTGCAGGCACCAGTATCGAGAGAGCGGGAACTCCCACCCTTCGCACGAGGACCGATGATCATGATGTCGCCCTAATTCAACAGTCAAATTCCGACGACAAGGCCTTGGGCCAGATTTTGTACGACGTGGAGGGCAAAGTGCACTTCGCGAACGAACCCATAAATGTTCCTAGCGATCTGTTACACGAAGACCATCCAGTGAGTGACATCTATCGGCGACAATGGCCCATGATTCGGCAGTGTTTCCACCGTCATCGCCCTATTCAAGATATCTACAATTTCCGACTGACCAACCTCGCCCGTCTACGCAGCTACGTGGAAGCCATCTTTAGCGATCAAACTACGACCTTCAAGTTGAATCTGGCGTTTGGTTATGTGCTGCAGCATAAGGAGGCAGACCAAGACCGATACTTTTACACGAGCAGTAACATCCGGGTATTTGGCCAACCGTTTACCATCACGGATAGAGCGTCGCTAGAGACGATGCTGGAGAAACTGGACACCGTGGATCCCTTGGAATGGGCCCAACAACAACGCCCTAACACCCAATGGGTCGTAGAGAGGGTGACCAATGTCACGTTTTTCGTTACCCAAGCTGACCGTCCACCCCATCGGCTGAATGCTTCACCCATGCACTGAAGAATACCATAACATGCCGTACATACTCTATATGTCTACATGCTGATCGTTGACGGCGTCAACGCCAGGTGGTGGTGGTGGTGGTTGTGGTGTGAGGATAATAAAACGTGTATTACGCAATGTGCCTGTTGTTGTTGATGTCTGTTGGTTGTGTTTATATTGAATGGGTCTCAGCATATTGATGCCATGAGAGGAAGTTTTCGGAGAGAACGTAATTCGACATTGTGCACGGTTGGACTCAAACACAAACACACACACGCGCTTAATGCGGCTCAGACGTACACCAGTACATCTCTGTCCTCGACTTGGAGGTACTTGAACTGCGTGTACTAAAAATAGATCACCAGCTAGCGTGCTATAAAAGGGAAGCGGCCTGGCCGTTTCATCAGACACTCTGTCAGCCACCAAGATGTTCACTTGTACTACGTGCTCGAAATCATTCACTGGTTCCCATGACTTGTGCCGCCATGAGGCTACCAAGCACGACGGAACCGCCCGGTCTAGCTGTACGAGGTGTGGGAAAATATTTAATCGCCTGGACAGTCTACGGTGTCACAAACGGACAGTGCATGGGGCACCCAAGCATCTATGCGAGGAATGTGGTCGACTTTTCAAACTGATCAGTCAGTTGCTGCGACACCAACGCACAGGGCACCCTGTTCCGCAGCCACGTTTGCAGGTAGAGGAGCCCGTAGGCACCAGTATCGAGACAGCGGGAACTCCCACCCATCGCACGAGGGCCGATGATGATGTCGTCCTAATTCAACAGTCAAATTCCGACGACAAGACCTTGGGCTAGATTTTGTACGGCGTGGAGAGCAAAGTACACTTCGCGGATGAATCCATAAATGTTCCTAGCGATCTGTTACACGAAGACCATCCAGTGAGTGACATCTATCGGCGCCATTGGCCCATGATCCGGCACTGTTTCCACCGGCATCGCCCTATTCAAGATATCTACAATTTCCGACTGAACGACCTCGCCCGTCTACGCATCTACGTGGAAGCCATCTTCAACGATCAAACTACGGCCTTGAAGTTGAATCTGGCGTTTGGTTATGTGCTGCAGCATAAGGAGACAGACCAAGTCCGGGTATTTGACCAACCGTTTACCATCATTAACCGGGCGTCGCTAGAGACGATGCTGGAGAAACTGGACACCGTGGATCCCTTGGAATGGGCCCAACAACAACGCCCCAACACCAAGTGGACAGTGGAGAGGGTCACCAATGTTACGTTCTTCGTGGCTAAACTGATCAACCCCCTCGGATCAACGCGTCACCCGTGCACTGATGAATACCATAACATGCCGTACATACTCTATATGTCTACATGCTGATCGTTGACTTGAGCTCAGTAAACACTTGTACCTAATGTGACTGTGCGTTAAATAATATAACATGGTGTTTGATGTTTCAATTTGTTTTGCTGTGAACATACTAAACATGCCCAGGGCGGCTCCCCCAGCCTGGGTATGATGTAACATTGGGGAAAATAAACTGTATGAACATTGCTGAACTTGTTGTTATTCACGACAACCGCTATCCGATTGTATAATACAGAACATATATTGTATAATACAGGACAGATACTGTATAATACAGCACAGATTTGATATAATACAGAACATATACTGTATAATACAGGACAGATTTGGTATAATACAGGACAGATATTGTATAACACAGGACAGATATTGTATAATACAGCACAGATATGATATAATTCAGGACAGATATGGTATAATACAGCACAGATATGCTATAATAGAGGGTAATGAGCCGGAGTCAGTGGTACGTTGCATTTTAAGACCCACGAGAACTTCACACTGATACCCCACACGACGCATTCGGACCATTAGTGGTCCATCTCTACACCAAATACCTTCCTTCACTGCCCCAAAATGCCCACTTTGGCTACAACTCGTACTGATGACGTCACCGATGACGTGAACATCCCTCAAATCGGGATGTACACCCCGAGAACTACAAAATGACATCTCTCACGACGCATTCGGACCAAGGATGGTCCCTCTCTACCCCAAATACCTTCCTTCACTGCCCCAAAATGCCCACTTTGGATACTACTCGTACTAATGACGTCACCGATGACGTCACAAATGACGCGGACATCCCTCAAATCGGGGTCTATACCCCGAGAGCTACAAAATGCACCCCACGACGTATTCGGACCAAGGATGGTCCCTCTCTATCCCAAACACACCTCCACACACACCCTTGGTGATGGTACATGCACATGGACAGGCTACATGGACATGGACAAGAAACATGTACATGGATAGAGTGCATGTACATGAAGAGAGAGAATTAAGATTTAACGTCGCATTCCGCAATATTTCAGCTATATAGCGACATGGACAGAGTGTGTGTACATGGACATGAACAGAGTATGTATACATGGACATGAACAGAGTACATGTTTTTTTGATTGGATAAGAGCAGCCGAGAATACATCTAATGGGCAAGAACGAATATGACAGATGCAGCGCCAAATGGCGGCTTCTGATTGGACAAGAGCCTACTTGTATTGTAAACATACCCAACGCGGCTCCTCCATGACCCTCTATACCTGGTTGATTGTGGTTTTGCCTATTTTAGGGGTAAAGTCCGTGTTCCACTTTTTATATTTTCGGGGCAAATTCTAAATTGACATACACCCACTTCCCCACTCTACCTCTGTCGGCAGGCTCCGATAAGCCCCACTAGACGTGGTTGATAGGAGTTTTCCCCTATTGTAGGGGTAAAATCCGTGTTTCGCTTTTTAACTCATCTGGGCCGAAGGCTCGATGGGCTTATGTCATGGCCTGATTGTCCGTCGTCCGTCGTGCATCGTCCGTCGTCCATCGTCCGTCGTGCGTAAACATCTTTTTCTCTGAAACCGCATGGCCGATTAAGCTGAAACTTTGCATGCATGTTCCCCCCAATGAGTACACCAGAATTTGTTCATGCCGTGTCGATACGATTTAAATATGGCTGCCGTGGCGGCCATCTTGAATTTGCCAGTGAAATCTTGTCATCATTATTTTTCGGAACTACTGCATGGATCTTTCTCAGATTTGGTACACAGATTCCTCTTGGGGTCTAGTTGTGCAAGATACCTTTTGTGGTCTGATTCAAAAATCCAATATGGCCACCAGGCGGCCGTCTTGGATTTCCCGATGAAACATTGTTATCGCGATTTCTCAGGAACTACTGCATAGATCTTTCTCAAATTTGGTACACAGGTTTCCCCTGGGGTCTAGTTGTGCAAGATACCTTTTGTGGTCTGATTCACAAATCCAATATGGCCACCAGATGGCCATCTTGGATTTCCCCATGAAACATTGTTATTGCGATTTCTCAGAAACTACTGCGTGGATCTTCCTCAAATTTGGTACACAGGTTCCCCTTAGGGTCTAGTTGTGCAAGATACCTTTTCTGCTCTGATTCGAACATACCATATGGCCACCAGGTGGCCATCTTGGATTTCCCTATGAAACTTCGTTATCGTGATTTATCAGGAAGTACTGCATGGATCTTTCTCAAATTTGATACACAGCTTCCCCTTGGGGTCTAGTTGTGCAAGATGCTTTTGTGGTCTGATTCAGAAATCTAATATGGCCACTAGGTGGCCATCTTGGATTTCCAGATGAAACATTGTTATCGCGATTTCTCAGGAACTACTGCATGGATCTTTCTCAAATTTGGCACAGAGGTTCCCCTTGGGGTCTAGTGGTGCAAGGTACAATTTGTGGTCTGATTGAAAAATCCAATATGGCCACCAGGCGGCCATCTTGGATTTCCAGATGAAACATTGTTATCGTGATTTCTCAGGAACTACACCATGGATCTTTCTCAAATTTGGTACAGAGGTTGCCCTTGGGATCTAGCTGTGCAAGATACCATTTGTGGTCTGATTGAAAAATCCAATATGCTCACCAGGTGGCCATCTTGGATTTCCCCATGAAACATTGTTATTGCGATTTCTCAGGAACTGCTGCATGGATCTTTCTCAAATTTGGTACACAGATTCCCCTTGGAGTCTAGTTGTGCGAGATACCTTTTCTGCTCTGATTCAAAAATCCAATATGGTCACCAGGCGGCCATCTTGGATTTCCCCATGAAACTTTGTTATCGCGATTTCTCAGGAACTACTGCATTGATCTTTCTCAAATTTGATACACAGGTTCCCCTTGGGGTCAAGTTGAGCAAGATACCTTTTCTTGTCCGATTCGAAAATCCAATATGGCCACCAGGTGGCCATCTTGAATTTCCCCATGAAATTTTGTTATCGTGCATTCTCAGGATATTACTGCATGGATGTTGATACACAGGTTCCCCTTGTGGTCCAGTTGTGCAAGATACCTTTTTTGGTCCATTTCGAAAATCCAATATGGCCGCATCTTGAATTTCCATGAAACTTTTATCATGAAATCTCAGGAAATAACTGCATGGATCATTTAGTGTTCAGGGGGGGACAACATAAGTTAGAAACTCATCTATTGCAGTTCTTTAGTAAAAATTTCTCACAGCTACTTTCTCCAGTTACAGACAGATGAGCTACAGTGCCGTGGCACTATCTTTATATTTTCGGGACAAATCCTCAATTTACATGCACCACTCTCCCACCCTACCTCTCTCAGCAGGCCCCGATGAGCCAGGCCCCGATATTAACCCTTTTGGACAAGGTTGATAGGAGTTTTCCCCTATTGTAGGGGTAAAGTTCGTGTTCCGCTTTTAATATTTTCGGGACAAATCTTCAATTTACATGCACCCACTCTCCCATCCTACCACTGCCGGCAGGCTCCGATAAGCCCCACTAGACGTGGTTGATAGGAGTTTTCCCCTATTTTAGGAGTAAAGTCCGTGTTCCGCTTTCTATATTTTCGGGGACAAATCCTCAATTTACATGCACCCACTCCCCACACCCTACCTCTCTCAGCAGGCCCCGATAAGCCCGGGGTACCGATATCCGAACTTTTGAACAAGGTTGATAGGAGTTTTCCCCTATTGTAGGGGTAAAGTCCATGTTCCGCTTTTTATATTTTCGGGACAAATCCCCAATTTACATGCACCCACTCCCCCATCCTACCTCTGTTGGCAGGCTCCGATAAGCCCCACTAGACGTGGTTGGTTGGAGTTTTCCCCTATGTTAGGGGTAAAGTCCGTGTTTCGCTTTTTTATTTTTTCGGGGACAAATCCTCAATTTACATGCACCCACTCCCCCACCTTACCTCTCTGAACAGGTCCCGATAAGCCCGGGGGACCGATATTCGACCTTTTGGATAGGGTTGATGGAAGTTTTCCCCTATTGTAGGGGTAAAGTCCGTGATCCACTTTTTATATTTTCGGGACAAATCCTCAATTTACATGCACCCACTCCCCCACTCTCTCAGCAGGCCCCGATAAGCCAGGGACCGATATTCGCCCTTTGGGATAGGGCTGATAGGGGTTTTCCTCTATTGTAGGGGTAAAGTCCGTGTTCCGCTTTTTATATTTTCGGGACAAATCCTAAATTTACATACACCCACTCCAGGCAGAACCCGATAAGCCCGGGGACCGATATTAGCCCTTTGGGATAGGGGTTTTCCTCTATTGTAAGGGTAAAATCCGTGTTCCGCTTTTTATATTTTCGAGACAAATCCTCATTTGACATACACCCACATGCATACCTAATCACGTGACCGCCGCATGATGGAAAACCCCCAGATACAATTCAGTACATGCATTCTATATGGTCCTGGAGGAGCGCTTCACTTTGACACCTCACTCGACCCAATCGGTCCATGCAACGTATTTGAAGTCTGGGACTACTTTCTGTCCGCGAAGGCAGACCGCATCACCGCCAGACCACATCACTGCGGAGCAATACATGCCCCATGCATTTGACCATCACGTGACCTCCACATGACCTCCACATGAGACGGCGTCCTTTTTGAGACGGCGCACTCTTTTGTCGATTTTTGCCGGTACTATAATGCACTTGACCTCGACCAGATTCTTACGCCAGGTCAACTTGACATGTAATGCGCAATGTATACTACTTCTGTATCAGATAAATATACTGATCCAGACAAACACCTCGGTAAATAACTTGTGAATGACTCAAGTATTATCCGAGATGGTGATGAGGGTGGAGTGGAAACGAAAAGAAGATATCATGTAAACACACTTCACCTTCATGAATGTATTTGCGAAATAAGTCCATGAGCCAGACCAGATATCGGTACCACCTGGGGTGGCAAATTCTCATTGTGTTTTTTTGGAAGTCCTATATCCTTAGATGCAAAAAAAACGGTGAAAGCAATCCGGGGCACACAGCTTTATGATAGTAATCACCTCTTAATGATGGACACCCGAGTCCAATCTGAGGGACCAGATTTGGGGGTAGGGGAAATATAAAGTTGAATATCTTTGCAAGTAATGGTGATATAGTGACATTTGACATAATCTGATCCTCTATATGCTGGTATCGATTATATGCAAATATGTCAATTATGTAGGTCACCAGAGGTCAAAAGGTCACGAAATCTGACACCTGTCTAAAACGTGACCACCTGTAGGAAAACTCGCTGCAGATACCATACCAATGGGACTTTCTTAACCTAAATGGGTTCAAATGGAAGCCAAGAAGTACCCAAGTCTATAATAAGTCTAAACAAGTGAAGTTTATTATTATTTAGACAGTGGCACAGAACTGTTTTTGACGCATTTTCAAAAATGGTCTTTTTATTGCGCTAAAAACGGGCAAAATTGTATGAAGTTGAACAGCTTGAAATTAATTGTATATTTTGACAAATAACTACTCCAAATGCTAATGGTCATGTCTTAGGTCTATTCAGGGATTAGTTAAGCTACATTTCGAGGTAATTAGGTCACCAGAGGTCAAGGTCAAAGATTGTCAATTATTAATTTTCTACATTTTCACTTGGGAATTTCATATTACAATGTATTTACATTGCAACCAGTTTCAAGTATAGAGGTTCAGAGCCATCGCTGGTTCACCCTGTACCCTATGGCCCGTAGGGCATATGGTACACCAGGGTGCGAGTGCACCAGGTATGGGTGTCCGCAGGCATCAAAGGTCAATCGTCCTCCAAATCTCCTTTATCGCTCGTTAAGGCGCTGAGGCGGGCGTTAAGGCGTAAAGATAGGGCGCTAAGGCGCGGAGACGGGACGATGGGCGTTGACGGCGTCACTGCATGTATTGGCGCAATGCCATGAAAATCAGAGCGTCTGAGCTACTTCATCAGGGTGATGAAGCGTTAAGCTAAGGGTTGGTGGGCAGTACTGTCTATAAAAGCAAGTGTATTCCCAAAACACGCACAGTCGACGTTCAGCTGTCAACATGGCTTATACTTGCTCTAAGTGCGAACGATACGATATGATGCGACAGGAGAAAAATATACATGGGATTGAAGACTCCGAGGCACAAGAACCCGATACAGAGACTAATGAGAGTCCATCGACTGATACCGAAACAGAGATTGCTGAGAGTCTATCTAGTGATACGGAGAGCTTGACCTCAGATAGTCGGCCTACGTCCGAGGAAAGTGAGGCAGAACCTACCTTCTTGGATCGTATTGTGAGAGCAGCTATCAATACTCACGCTGCAGCAATCGAGGACGCCGGACAGGATAACTTACAACAGGCATACACCCAAATGCGCTCCTACATCAGGAAAACAGCCATAGCGATCTATGAACAGTTTATCTCACTATCGCTTGAAAGAAAAGGCGACGCCACGCACAGGTCCATCATGAAGACTAAGCGTCACTTGGAAGAGGATATGGGGCTACCACCCACCGAGGCCCTGGAAAATGCGATCAGGATGCGCAAACAACTCTTTCAGGACATGCTGCCTCGGTGGTATCCTGAACTGCCCGACGATGGGCTGATGGGGCCAAAATCGTCCAAATGAACTCCCAGAGTGAGTGAGTGAGTGGGTTAGTGAGTGAGTGCCCAACACCCGTGAGGCGTGCCCAACGCCCGTCTTAACGCATGGACGCGCTAACGATGGTGAGTTAGTGAGTAATAGCCAAAGTGGACATTTTGGGGGTTTGAAGGAAGGTGTTTCGGGTAGAAATGGACCATGCTGGATCCGAATGCGTCGTGTGAAGTGGCATCTTGTAGCAACGCCCGCCAACGCCAAGCTCAACGCTTCAACGCCCTGGTGAATTAGCCCAAAAGCTCTGATTGCAGTGACGCCCGTGAACGCCCGTCATTACGCCTTAACGCCCTAGCATAACGCCTTGACGCCATGATATAGATCGGAGAAAGAACAACAAGGATGACAGATGAGAGAACAACAACAACAAGTTTTCATATAGTTTATTCTCCCCAATGTTACATCATACCCACGCTGGGGGAGCCGCGTTGGGCATGTTTACAATTCAAGAAGACTCTTGTCTGATCAGAGGCCGCCATTTGGCGCTGCATCTGTCATATTCTCGGCTGCTCTTGTCCAATAAGTAGCCGTCCTTTGAGAAAGATCCATCTTTGCTCGGTGTGATCTGAGCATCATCGGGCAGTTCAGCATACCACTGAGGCAGCATGTCCTGAAAGAGTTGTTTGCGCATCCTGATCGCATTTTTCAGGGCCTCGGTGGGTGGTAGCCCAATATCCTCTTCATTTGGGTGTATGCTTGTTGTAAGTTATCCTGTCCGGCGTCCTCGATTGCTGCAGCGTGAGTATTGATGGCTGCTCTCACAATACCATCCCAGAAGGTAGGTTCTGCTTCACTTTCCTCGGGCGTAGGCTGACTATTTGAGGTCAAGCTCTCTATATCACTAGATAGACTCTCAGCAATCTCTGTTTCGGTATCAGTCGATGGACTCTCATCAGTCTCTGTATCGGCTTCTTGTGCCTCGGAGTCTTCAGTCACATGTATATTTTTCTCGTGTCGCATCATATCGTAACGTCTGGCGAACGTGCGTTCGCACTTAGAGCAAGTATAAGCCATGTTGACGGTTGAACGTCGACTGTGCGTGTTTTGGGAATACACTTGCTCTTATAGACAGTAACGCACGTCACCGCTTAGCTTAACACTTGAAAGCCCTGGTGAACTAGCTCAGCTCTGATTTTCATGGAATTACCACCAATACATCGAAATGCAGTGACGCCCGTCAACGCCCGTCGTTACGCCTTAACGCCCGTATCAACGCCTTAACGCCCTATCTTTACGCCTTAACGCCCGTCTCAGCGCCTTAACGAGCGATAAAGGGGATTTGGAGGACGATTGACCTTTGACCCCTGTGGACACCCATACCTGGTGCACTCGCACCCTGGTTTACCCTATGCCCTACGGGTTATACGGTAAAGGGTGCAACAGGGGTGTCTCTGATGCTCTACTTGAAACCGGTTGCAATGTAAATACATTGTAATATGAAATTACAACACATATAAAGGAAGCGGGAAGAGGTGCCGACATACTGACAGAGCCACATGACTTCACAGTATAGTCTTCCGGTTAACCTATTCTAAAGCACATACCAAGGATCTAACGATTCTTGATATGTGTTGTATCTCAGGCACGCTTTTATTGTACCTGTTCATGTGGCAACTTGGATGATATGACCACACGGCCCCTAGCACCGGCATAAGCGGTATTAGATAAAAATCCAGAGAGATATGATGGAAATGCTCTAACAACTTGTATATTGGTAATTGGTGAGCTGTTTCGCTGTGACAAGTCCCAAGTAAAAATGTAGAAAATTAATAATTGACAATCTTTGACCTTGACCTCTGGTGACTCAATTACCTCGAAATGTAGCTTAACTAATCCCTGAATAGACCTAAGACATGGCCATTAGCATTTGGAGTAGTTATTTGTCAAAATATGCAACTAATTTCAAGCTGTCCAACTTCATACAATTTTGCCTGTTTTTAGCGCAATATAAAGACCATTTTTGAAAATGCTGCAAAATCAGTTCTGTGCCACAGTCTAAATAATAATAAACTCCACTTGTTTAGACCTATTATAGACTTGGGTATTTCTTGGCTTCCATTTGAACCCATTTAGGTTAAGAAAGTCCCATTGGTATGGTATCTGCAGCGAGTTTTCCTACAGGTGGTCACGTTTTAGACAGGGGTCAGATTTCGTGACCTTTTGACCTCTGGTGACCTACATAATTGAGATATGATGGAAATGCTCTAACAACTCGTATATTGGTAATTGGTGAGCTGTTTCGCTGTGACAAGTCCCAAGTAAAAATGTAGAAAATTAATAATTGACAATCTTTGACCTTGACCTCTGGTGACTCAATTACCTCGAAATGTAGCTTAGCTAATCCCTGAATAGACCTAAGGCATGGCCAATAGCATTTGGAGTAGTTATTTGTCAAAATATGCAACTAATTTCAAGCTGTCCAACTTCATACAATTTTGCCTGTTTTTAGCGCAATAAAAAGACCATTTTTGAAAATGCGGCAAAATCAGTTCTGTGCCACAGTCTAAATAATAATAAACTCCACTTGTTTAGACTTATTATAGACTTGGGTATTTCTTGGCTTCCATTTGAACCCATTTAGGTTAAGAAAGTCTCATTGGTATGGTATCTGCAGCGAGTTTTCCTACAGGTGGTCACGTTTTAGACAGGGGTCAGATTCCGTGACCTTTTGACCTCTGGTGACCTACATAATTGACATATTAGCATATAACAGATACCAACATATAGAGGATTAGATTACCAACATTTCGAGTGGCCAAATGTCACTATATCACCATTACTTGCAAAGATATTCAACTTTATATTTCCCCTACCCCCAAATCTGGTCCCTCAGATTGGACTCGGGTGTCCGTCTTTAAGAGGTGATTGCTACCACTAAGCTGTGCGTCCCGGATTGCTTTTAAATTTTTTTTTGCATCTAAGGATATAGGACTTTCAAAAAAACATAATGAGAATTTGCCATCCCAGGTGGTACCAATTGATGAAATTTTGGGGTCTGGCTCATGGACTAATATAAAAGTGAAGACAACTGCTGCCATCCAGTTCCATAGTGCATATCTAAATGGTACCAAGACATTAAGAGAGAGAAACGTCAGAAATGTGACATTCACATTCTAAAATTCTCTGTCAGTGTGCATCTATTTTCCTATTCAAGCAGTTATCCACCATATTTACAAATGGTGGACAGCGGCCTCTTCTTGGGCGATCGTCCGAAATCTGTCTTCGCATTAGACGGCTTACTAACATCTACGTTCGAACTAAATGGGGCATAAGGTCCTATTATTCATGGTATTTATAAAACAATACTTTGAGTGAGTGAGTGAGTGAATATGATTTAACGTCGCTTTCAACTATAGTTCAGTCTTATCACGGCGTTGGGTCCTATTCTTTTTCCAACCGGGAACCACACGGGTGGGGTACTATTCTTTTTCACACCCGGGAACCCCACAGGTACTTTGAGCTACTTGCGATTATATCATTCGTGGCCTTCACAAAATAGTGCTGCTGACACCGTGTGCCCATTATTTTCAAGTCAGCGCGAAGATACCCATGGTTTCGGATTATGCTAACTACGGCATGAAGGACAGCATGAATTTACTTCGCCCAAATTGTCTCACACGGACATTTATGGAGAAGTTGAAATTGAGCTCTCTTAAGACTTTTTGATGTTGGCTCCATGTTCGTGACTGTGATTGAAGCACAGACTATGGAAGCAGACTAGAAAATCAGGCGATCCTTGTATCTTACCATTTTGCTCTTTCACGCTTTATTGATTACCACGCACACGAAGATACATTTCCGATGAGAGGCGACGAAATAATATTCCTATTCATTGATTTAAATTCACATTGAACAAGAGGATATGTGGTTGATCCTAATTCTATGCAAAAATTGGATATGTGATGACATAACCAAATGCAGAAAATGCTGTTTTGCGACGCTTCATTTAATGCATACATTATAGTTGATATACTCAGTCACAGCATTAATTGCAATAGCTCTCTGACGGAATTATCGGGTCTAAATGCACAAATTTGGCTCATATCACAGGTCCGTCACGATTCAATTTTTAATTTGATTTTGGGTTTTCCAGAACAACCGGAAAGTTTCAAATTTTGAAAGCTAATACGGACTATCGCCGGTATAGACTATTTGATGGATTCGGCGAAACAGTCCTAGAATCTAGAAATGACTAATACTATTAATGCTAATACCAATAGCATAAGTACTAGCTAAAAATCTCTCATTCATTTATTGATTTTATTTTAATCGCCAATAAAACAAATCTTAGATAATAAAGAATGTTAAATTTGACTGATCGAACGAAATAAGTTTCTACTGGCGAGATTAAAACACCAATTTTATTTTGCCTATAATAAAAATACATCTAGAAATCCCAAAATCTGTACCTCATATACAACTTTGTCAACAAATTTTAAAATGGATATCGAGATCTCAACCAGTGCACTGAAAAGAAGAACTTGCACTCAGCAAAACACACAAATTTCACAGGAAGATTTATGTGCCTGACTAAAGAATATAGCTCTGATTGCGATACATCCACATGAAGGTGTCGGCCGTACAATGAGCTTTATTTTCTTTCGCAGCCATGGTCGGAGGAAGTTGAACCAATCGACGATTTACAGTCATATTACTGTGAAATACGTAGTCAGTTTATCTAACACACCAAATAATATAGAGTACTGTACTGTAAGCGCTACCTCTGAGGTCCTAAATCATTTGACCAAAGAGGTCCAACAGTCTCCCAGGGACGGCGGAACAGGGCGGGTCATGCTTCTGCCCCCCCCCCCCCCCCTCCCCAATATTTCCAGCAAAAAAAAACACGCACGCGACACAAAACCAAACAAAAACAAGACAGAGAAAGAAAACAAATTCGATAGAGTAAAGTGGAAAAACATATCTATATTGAATGCAGATTTTACTTTCTAATTCTAGTAAGCGTGAGGGGCATCTTTGCTCATTCACATTCATAAGGTGAACTTTGTTCAGCACCCTGTGTTAGTGTCATGGTCAAAGCTTAATGAATCGTCACAGAACATTATTGCAGAAACTTATAAAATAGGGCTGTCACCAAGAAACTCAATGTTTCTCGAATTTGGCGATACATATCGCATGCTGGTATACAAGAGACGAGCGTATAGCGTGCAAGATTTAAGGCGTTTCGTTTCGTAACTTGTGTCTAATTCCGATGTATCTTATTCGTCTTGATGTATCTTATGCGTCTTGATGTATCTTTTTCGTCTTTACCTGTTTTTTTTATGTCTTTGTATATAGTATTTTACAAGGTCTGTAATTGGGTCTCGTGCAGGTTGGCCTTTTTCTTGACTGAATAAATAAATAAATATTATGCATACTAGGATTTCTTTTTCTTGAAATTGGTGCTAATATATAGGTCCTTGGATTATTGAGGCAGAAATTCTTTAATGGACGTCGACTGAATATTGAATGACGGACTAGACGCTCGTATTTCAATTGAAATGATAATTATTTATACTTCCGAACATCATCATTTGCTTGACGGCGAATATTTAGAAAAAAAATGTTGTACGAAACAACAAAACAGACAAAATAAATAGAGTTACACAGGCGAAAATTTCTAGTTGTATTGGTCGGCAATACGCAAGAACGAATCTCCGGCCAAGTACTACCCCTAGAGCTTCCGGGGCCTTGGCGGCCCGTGGACCCTCGCCTATTGTGCTGCGATGGTGGCCCCTCCAATCACCAATTGCTTCCGCCGTGCCTGTCTCCGAAGAGGTACACAGTGCCATCAATCATAATTAAAATATGTCAATATATTGTGTATTTTCAATTATATTGTCCAGTGAAAACAATCAAAATGCAAACGTCTAGTCAGTCGTTCAATAGTCCGCCGTCCATTAAAAATCTCCCTCGTCCACAATCCAAAGACCTAATTCATGTAACAGCATTACCTCCAAATTAAACTAAAATTTTCCGTATCATTGATCAGTATTTTAATTCTATATTATGTAATGAGATTCACGTCATCGATCCTGCACGTTACGCTCGTGTGTTGCTATCAGCATACAATATGTGTCGCCAAATTTGAGAAACTCTGACACCCTACTGAATCGACAAGTATGATTGTAGGTGAATCAGTCCATTTGTCATGCGACCATGAACTGTAGATTGGATCACTTCACATTGAAGCCGGATAACAGCTGCAATGTTATAATGAGGCAACATATGATTGTTTATCAGATATGTCGACAGTCCATGGTAGCTACCATTTGTCTTGGCAACAGTCCATTTGGCGAATCATTGGCCAAGGTTACACGGTTCACGTCAGTTTGGACTGACCGTATTTTGACCTACCATGGACTGTCGATCGATCCGATGATGATACCATGGACTGTCGTAATATCAGACAGACAAAGAATAAACTATTAATGGTTCATATTCGTCTTAAACACACACAAGTGAAAGGAATCGAGAAATGAATGAGTCAGTGATACATGAGGCAGGTAGTAAGTTCCCACGTGTTCATTTTGTGCTCATTTCCTCACACTATAATTCGATGCTAATACCTACCATGGACTGTCCACCAACACCTAAAAACACATCTCGCCGCAAAAATGTTTAAAATTTTTGTTAACTTGAAATAGTAATAACCCTACATTTGGTGACAATATAGTACGATATCTCTCCATCAAAAAATGACTGGACACCAGCAACCATACCTTTCATCGATATGCTGAAAACCGTTCATTTTCGGCTGTGGTCGCTGTCGTCTGGTCAGACACACGCCCACGCTTGATAACGAAAGCACCGAAAAACTACCATTGACTGTGATTTGACACGTGACCGGCGGTGTTTACCTACAATCATACTTGTCGATTCAGTAGGGTGTCTGAGTGAATGCGATTTATCCTATTTTTTTTATTTTTTATTATTTTTTTTTTACACTAATGTTTTGTGACGTTGATTACGGGATCTAGGACTTGTTACAAGACGAGATATATATATACGCCATATGCGGGTGCCACTCGAATATTACTGTCCAGAAAGGGATAGTTTACGATGTCGAAATTGTAATCATCTCTCTTGTCGTGAAATCAGCAAGAGAGAAGGCTCCCTACATTTTATAGAGACATAGGTCTAACTCTGATGTGCTATCTGTAGTTTCCTTCAAATCCAGTGTAGGTGAGTATATATCCTTCACTGCGGCATTTATACAGCGATTATCCACAGGGTGAATATCGTCTACATGGCCTTCGTTAAATGAGAACAAACGGACTTTGAAATGATCGATATTTGAAAGCGGCTGTATTTGTAAAATAACAGATATAGTTCAGCCAAAAGGGTGCACAATCAGTATCTATCGGAATACATATACCCTGTTGATATATTGTGTTGCCAATTTTTAAAATAGATCTTATCAATGAGAAATTCAAGAAACTCTATAAACAAAGACACATCTCATGGATGATATCCCTTGTATGTAGTAGAGCTAAAGAATGCTTTATGGCTTCTAACATTAATATATCGGCGATCGTTTTTTTGATACCGATACTATTAATGACAAAAGACGGTCAATAAGGTCCTGATGAGGGCGTGTTAGAGCCCAGCTGGCCCATGTGTGGAAGTTTGTCAGTTACTTGCCCACGGGCGGTGGTTCTCTCCGGGTAGTCCGGCTTCTTCCACCAACCAAACTGACTCACCATATGAGTGAAACACCCTTGAGTGTGACATTAAGCCTCCCCCCCCCCCCCCGCCGATGAGGGGCTGTGGTATAGAGCGTCGAGGATACATGTGTGAAGAATGTGTGTCCTTTCGTCCTTTTTTCAATATCCACATACATTAAATACCAGAGTTTTTAGAAATAGTGAAGCTTGGTGGTGCCACTTCTAGAATCAGCTAATAACCTAGCTTTGCATTTTGTTTTATGCATTTCCTGGGTCCAGTACACTTTGGTATATCGTTATGAGTGTTTGGAAGACAAATTCTCTTGATTTGAGAAACATTTTTCGATGGCTAAACAAATCTTCCAGACTAAATGTAGCTTGGGAGCAAGTAGACTTATTGTATGAGGGTGTGCCTATACTTATGGTGTGCGTGACTTAAATACATACTCTGGAAACCACTTGGAAATTCATTTTGTCAGTGACGCCACATGCGACCAAGTTTAAATTTTGTTTCTTAGGATTTTATGTATAGAACATCATCGTGTCTTGCTGGCATCAATGAAAATTGTTAATCGCTTCTCTTTCTTGAAAATCATTTTGTGTTTCTTTTACTTATTTTGTTTTCATACACTTTTGGAATTCCTGCAAACTGTCATACGAAATAGGTATTTCGATTATTGACGAATATCGAATGTCGGATATGACACGTGCTACTGACAGACAAAAATTAAACGAATCAAGCGATTTTTTACTGATTTGCTAGGTGGATCCCATATTAGAATTTCGACTAGGAAAAGTTAATTAAACATTATTCTACAGACCATTTTCATATTTGCTATGTGGATACTTCCCATCAGATGTCGCTTTTGATAACGTTTCGTGCCCAATTGTGGCGCCACATGCGACCAAGTTTAAATTTTGTTTCTTAGCATTGTCCTTTTCGGATCCAAGCAGTGTCGGTAAGCTGTATCGGAAATAACTCTTACAAAAGATTTTCTCTGTAATTTGTTCTCTGTAATTGTCGTATATATATTCTGTTACGATTGTTTTAGACGTTTTGTTTTTGAACCTGATGCTAACTCTATTATATGGAATATTTCTTTGCATTATGGACGCGGAAATGTTTTCATAGACGTCGGCTGAATATTGAATGACGGACTAGATACTTGTATTTAATATTTATCAGTGTCCAACAGTGTTTCTTACATTATGCAGTTACACTCGTTAAATAATGCGCACAAAACGTATATTCTTAAATCTCAACCTCATGCACCCTGTATATAGCGTTTTAATAACCTGTAATTAGATTTTGGTCGGTTGGTTAGATAGTGAATTAATAAATAAACAAATAAAAGCAGATGAACTCAAAATTTGGTATGAGACTTCATTTAGACGAGAGCAAGGTTTGTATTGCGTCTATCTGCCATACATGTATAATACCGGTACTGACGTTGAATGTACATGTATGTGGATATTGAAAACTCAAGATGTCCTACAGAGGAACTTGAACGCGAAAGGACACATAGCATAAAGACATGTATCCACATGGAATTTCTTGACTCTCTCTAATACAATCCCTCATCAGGACATTATTGTCCGTCTTCGTAGTATCGATGTTCAAGATAACTGATCGGCGATATATTGATATCTCTTTAGCTCTACACTCTTAAAACGCAAATGTTATATTTAACATTTAGAGGGTTGGAGGAGGGAAAACATTTAGAAAGTGTTGTTTCACCACTTTTAAGTGTTGGATGCAACAGCTTAAAATGTTGCATTTAACACTTAAAAGTGGTGAATACAACACTTTCTAAATGTTTTCCCTCCTCCAACCTTGTAGATGTTAAATCTAACATTTGCGTTTTGAGAGTGTACTACGTAGAAAGGATGTCATTTATGAGATGTTTTTATACATCCCCTGAGGCAGTGGAATCAGCTGCAGCGTGTTACTCTTGTTTACTTACTCAGTACTGAGGCCACTAGCGGGGGACGTTAACATCTACACTCTCAAAACATCTAGAGGGTTGGAGGAGGGAAAACAATTAGAAAGTTTTGTATTCACCACTTTTAAGTGTTAAATGCAACATTTTAAGCTGTTGCCTCCAACACTTAAAAGTGGCGAAACAACAATTCCTAAATGTTTTCTCTCCTCCAACCCTCTAGATGTTAAATGTAACATTTGCGTTTTAAGTCTATTTTTCTATTTGGAATATGCGACATCGAACGACGTTAAATAAAATACACGTGCCCAGAATTCAGCAATGCACCCCAAATCTTCGACTTAGCAAATGCGACAGGGTACCAAAACCAAAAGGTCGAAAAAGCATTGTGTCAAACGCTGGTCGTCTGCTGTACCATAGTCAACATATTACTGGTCGTCTGCTGTTCCATAGCCTGTTGCCATAGCTAATCGATTATTATGGTATACCTGTGAATGTATATGTTATGTCACCGTTATGTATCCTTAATTATACTTGTTCTTTCGATGATTATGTGGAAGAGTTACTCGGAATAGTTAACATACCCAAGCAAAATGATTTATATGGGTCAATAATATGCATAGCATAAAAGCATAATATCATATATCTAGTGTCAGTTATTCAAGATAAATCGGTTATATTTGCAGAATACACAAGGGCGTCGAATATTTTATATCATTTCACCAAATTTGTGTAATTCTTGACTATTTAACAGATCACCGGAGCGATAACGGACACCTCATCCCGGAAATGTGTGCAAAGTGACAATTTAGACCACTTAAAACTGGTACAATGTGATCCACAAAATTCGGCACAACAATGGACCTTTCAGCCAGTGTGGCCATGGAGAGATGAGGCGTGAGTGAAATCCTCAGTCCTGAGAGTGTGGTAAGACCTATTGGAAGACGGCTCATTACGACTGATCGTGGAATTATGCACATAAGCATGAGATAAAGAGTTATAATATTTATAACAATATTTCAGTAAGTGAAGAAGAGGATGATTACGCCATATGGACTTCAAGCGGTACACAGACAAGTGTTTCTGATTTAAGACAGACACCCTTCTGTAGTTACCTGAAAGGAACATTCAACCCTATCTGGCCTTGAAGGGGGGTGGTGAGGCATGATGGACCCCTTAGAAATCTTTTCTCCGTAGCTCAGAAACTAAGAGAATAAGACAGCTGAAACTTTCTGACTTTTCCGCGAGCCTTGTTGGCGTCATTTTGAGACTATCCTACGTGCAAAGGATCATTGGAAAACTCCAAATGGTACCCGTGAGAAGTCCACAGAGAGCCGTGTATTCGGTCTTTGTTGTCCATCTTTCGCATTTTTTCTTGCTTAAAATGGCACAAAAGTAATTAATTTCGTCAAAACTTGTGGTTGAGAGACAATGATAATACATTCGGAAAATCGGTCCAAAAATGGCGAAAATGCGGCCGTATTGGATTACTTTTAGATTTTCTTATAGAGCTTGGCTCAAATATATAGTGCAAATTTGCATCCCTTTACCCAGAGGGGTGATGGCAATAAATCGGGGGGTAATGCACCCTCACTGCATTCAGACGATTCAGATTTTGGAATTGCAGAACAACGTTTCTGGCAACACGCCAAATTCGCGTTTTCCTGCAGTGTAAAATCTATCCTACAACAACGACTGTACATTATCCTAATGTGTTTTTATCCTAAATTGGAACTTGTAAATTGGAACGCGATCACAATGGTGATCTTGATTATGCTACTGCGACGTAGTTGTTGTGTCCTTAATATGTAACTTTAATGGGTTTACAATCGAGTTACTCAGACTCCATGTACCGACTAACTGATATTAGATATTCTGTTGTCATGAGTAATTCACAATACTTTACTATATATTTTACCTCTTCACTCTGTTTCCTGTGACCGAATTGCCGTGACCTTATTTGAGAATACTCCGCGCTTCGTTTAAGTTGTTGTAGCGTCATACTGAACATTTTATCTTCCTTGCAAAAACATTATGAAACTATTTATTGGACCAATAGAATCGACTCAGGTGCATGCTTGGATTTTATTCGTCCTATTTTATACGGACCTTTAAGGGGATTTCGGTTTCCGTCCGTCCGTCTGTACGTCCGTCTCCTCGTGTCCGGTTTATATCTGCGAAAGTTTTCTATCTCAGCTCCAATTTGTTGTCAGTGGGCTCCTAGGGGGGGGGGGACGATATATCGCGTACCAATGTGAAGGTCGATGTCAGAGATCAAATGTCACTGGACTAAAAATCAGGAAATCATTGAACCGTTTGTGTCCGGTCTATATCTGTGACAGTTTTCTATCCACAGTTCAAGGTTAAAGGTCATAGGTCACTGTGACCCAAAAATCACGAAACCATTACAAATCACTCTTTTGTGTTAGTAGATATCCTCGTAGGAGACGATATTTCAACGACCAAAATTTAGGTCAATGTATCTGACCCCTATAGAAGGAAATCGTTTAAAATCACATTTTTTGTTTCAGACGATGTGTTATGTACTGAAATTTAGGTCAAGGTCAAAGGCCAAAGTCACTCGACCTTAAAATCAGGAAATCGTTAGAAATCTTATTGTTTTATGTTAAAGAATAAGCGGAAAGAATGACTTGTGCGGGCCTGTATTGAAGCCAATTTTGGCTCTTGTGCATATCCCTGTACGGGAGTCGCGTGGAGTCAGAGCCAAACTCTGCCAGGCTTGTGTTCTTTGTTGTCCGATTGATGGGTTTAAATAAATGGCTATGTCAGTTTATAAGTTGATCTCAACAATATTTATTATTATAATTTGACTATATTTGATACACAATATCAACCGCTTGACAATGTAGATAATCAGCATCAGCACTTAGTGAATAGCGGCTGTTTTCCAGGCAGATTAGCTTACGGAGGAAGACTACTGGTATTTGGAAAGATCATAGGCCTTACATTTGTGATATAGGCACTGGCATCTTCTCTAGCCAAGTCCACGTACATCACGTTACTCTGTACATTGCCTTGGCATTCTTCTCTAGTAAAGTTGAAACGTGAATCCTCATCGATGAGTGGGATGCAGAGACGGCTTGCTGCATCCAATCAGAATGAGCGTTACGTAGCAATTGATTACCAAGATGGCGGCCCCCACTAAGAACGAGCTGTGTCGAATGTGTGGGGAAATTCTGCCGGAAAAAAAAACAATATACGATAACGACCACAACGATAACGATAACGATAACAACTCCTGCAGGCAAAAAGTCGCTCATCGTTAAAACTTCCGCTAGGTGGCGCAGAGCAGTACTCCTCTGCCGCCAGACAAGAATGTCAAGGCAGCGTAGAGAGCTTTGCGATGTAGTTGACTGGGCTGGTGAAGATGAGGCACTGGGTGCAAAATACAGGAAGTGCAAATCGATTCTTTATGAAAATACCTCATAACCTCATATCTAACGAAAAATCTCCATATATTGGTCGGTCAGAATACAAAACCGTACAAACTGATACCCATGAATTTATTAATTAATCGTGGGTAAATATTTAGAAAAATCTTTACTGACATGGGTAACATGTTAAGTACCATGATACGATGCAATGACCTGATAATAAATTTAAAATTTTATTTTATCGAACCAGGAAAATCTCCTCGATCAGACTGGGAAAAGTTCACAGTGATGAATTGAACTTTTTGAGAAAAGCAATTGTAGCCATGGATTGCAAGTATTTCCTGCTTCATAATAAAAAAAACATAGAAGAGTTGAGTTGTACATATATATCATGGTCATTAATACGTTATTATAGTAATTGATTTATCCGGAATTGATATTTGTGAAATAAATGAGCGTCTTAGGACCATTTCAGACGTAATGCATAGGAATTTATCTTATCTTATAAATCAGTCACCATGTTACATCACATTTGTATTATCAGTAAAAATAAAAAGATCAACCACAAAGATCATTGTTTGTAACAAGTTTATGCATTGTTTGTACCAAGTTTATGCATGATCATGTTATATACATCTTGACACTGATCTCTCGTTCTCATCAAATTATCTGAGAACTGCTTCATCCTAAAGTAGAGCCAATCATCCACGTATATAAGGATGAAGCATGGTATGAGGAGGAAGCAGAGTTAACCATGTAGTGTATACATGAATACTTATACATTGACATGGGGCAGAGGCGGAGTTAAACAGGCAGTATTACACAAGGACACGTATACACTGACATGAGTAAGAGGCATACCTGCTAGTCAGGTAAGCCACAGGGGCATTATACTCTGACACGAGGGAGAGGCGTTGACCATCCAGCAGTGTTCACAGGGACTCCTATATACTGACATGAGGAAGAAGCGTAGTTAGTCAGGCAGTTTTCACAGGGACGTGTATACACTGACATAAAGAAGAGGCTTAGTCAATCAGGCAGTATACACATGAACACGTGTACAGTGACATGAGGGAGAGGCTTAGTTAATCCGGCAGTATACACATGAACACGTGTACACTGACATGAGGGAGAGGCTTAGTTAATCAGGCAGTATACACATGAACACGTGTACACTGATATGAGGGAGAGGCTTAGTTAATCCGGCAGTATACACATGAACACGTGTACACTGACATGAGGGAGAGGCTTAGTTAATCCGGCAGTATGCACATGAACACGTGTACACTGACATGAGGGAGAGGCTTAGTTAATCAGGCAGTATACACATGAACACGTGTACACTGACATGAGGGAGAGGCTTAGTTAATCCGGCAGTATACACATGAACACGTGTACACTGACATGAGGGAGAGGCTTAGTTAATCCGGCAGTAAACACATGAACACGTGTACACTGACATGAGGGAGAGACTTAGTTAATCAGGCAGTATACACATGAACACGTGTACACTGACATGAGGGAGAGGCTTAGTTAATCCGGCAGTATGCACATGAACACGTGTACACTGACATGAGGGAGAGGCTTAGTTAATCAGGCAGTATACACATGAACACGTGTACACTGACATGAGGGAGAGGCTTAGTTAATCCGGCAGTATACACATGAACACGTGTACACTGACATGAGGGAGAGGCTTAGTTAATCCGGCAGTAAACACATGAACACGTGTACACTGACATGAGGGAGAGACTTAGTTAATCAGGCAGTATACGCATGAACACGTGTACACTGACATGAGGGAGAGGCTTAGTTAATCAGGCAGTATACACATGAACACGTGTACAATGACATGAGGGAGAGGCTTAGTTAATCAGGCAGTATACACATGAACACGTGTACAATGACATGAGGGAGAGGCTTAGTTAATCAGGCAGTATACGCATGAACACGAGTACACTGACATGAGGGAGAGGCTTAGTTAATCAGGCAGTATACGCATGAACACGTGTACACTGACATGAGGGAGAGGCTTAGTTAATCCGGCAGTATACACATGAACACGTGTACACTGACATGAGGGAGAGGCTTAGTTAATCAGGCAGTATACACGTGAACACGTGTATAATGACATGAGGGAGAGGCTTAGTTAATCAGGCAGTATACACATGAACACGTTTACAATGACATGAGGGAGAGGCTTAGTTAATCAGGCAGTATACGCATGAACACGTGTACACTGACATGAGGGAGAGGCTTAGTTAATCAGGCAGTATACGCATGAACACGTGTACACTGACATGAGGGAGAGGCTTAGTTAATCTGGCAGTATACACATGAACACGTGTACACTGACATGAGGGAGAGGCTTAGTTAATCAGGCAGTATACACATGAACACGTGTACAATGACATGAGGGAGAGGCTTAGTTAATCAGGCAGTATACACATGAACACGAGTACACTGACATGAGGGAGAGGCTTAGTTAATCCGGCAGTATACACATGCACACGTGTACACTGACATGAGGGAGAGGCTTAGTTAATCCGGCAGTATACACATGAACACGTGTACACTGACATGAGGGAGAGGCTTAGTTAATCAGGCAGTATACACATGAACACGTGTAAACTGACATGAGGGAGAGGCTTAGTTAATCTGGCAGTATACACATGAACATTTGTACACTGACACGAGGGAGAGGCTTAGTTAATCAGGCAGTATACACATGAACACGTGTACACTGACATGAGGGAGAGGCGTAGTCAAACAGGCAGTATACACATGAACACGTGTACACTGACATGAGGGAGAGGCTTAGTTAATCAGGCAGCATACACATGAACACGTGTACACTGACATGAGGGAGAGGCTTAGTTAATCCGGCAGTATACACATGAACACGTGTACACTGACATGAGGGAGAGGCTTAGTTAATCCGGCAGTATACACATGAACACGTGTACACTGACATGAGGGAGAGGCTTAGTTAATCCGGCAGGATACACATGAACACGTGTACACTGACATGAGGGAGAGGCTTAGTTAATCCGGCAGTATACACATGAACATGTGTACACAGACATGACGGAGACGCTTAGTTAATCAGGCAGTATACACATGAACACTTGTACACTGACATGAGGGAGAGGCTTAGTTAATCCGGCAGTATACACATGAACATGTGTGCACTGACATGAGAGAGAGGCTTAGTTAATCAGGCAGTATTCACATGAACACGTGTACACTGACACGAGGGAGAGGCGAAGGCAAACAGGCAGTATCCACAGCGACACGTATATACTGCCATGATGATGATGCTGCTTCCACGGGGATACGTATACACTGATAGGCATATTCAATCAGCTAGTGACCACAGGGGCAGGTATACACTGACATGAGTGAGAGGTACAGTTAATCATGCAATATCCACCGGGATACGTATAAGTAGTAGGGAATGCACGTTACAGGTCCCAGCCTCCCAAAAATACACATAGCCTCCCAAATCCACCGAGCGCTGTCATACGTCATTAATAATTTTTATTCGTATAAATTATTGCGTCTGGATATTAATAAATTATATGCGTTATAATTTTACCTGAATATATATATTAAAGATCTACATATGGTATTATAAATAAATTCTCCGAATTTATACGATAATCGTTAATAACGATTAAATAGCCTATATTTTAGGTTTCATTCCGCTTTTACAAAAAGGTGATATTTCGATATATATTTTTATACGGGCTCATAGCAATAAATTCTCCGAATCTGTACGTTAAGCGTTCATATATATTGTAGACTATTAATTTTTTACAAATTGCAATTAGCATTACCAAACACTCGGTATATATTCATATTTAACCTCGCTATACAGCTAGAAGGCGGTCATGATACATAATTGTATTGATTTTAATACCTGTCAATGCGAAGGGGTGTGTGTTGTGGTAACAGGCGTGATCGAATAACAGAAACCACTTATAACTCGCAGAACTCGATTGCAATTAGCATATGATAATATTGGGGGTTCGAATATTTATATTTACAGACCGATATCGCTTTAATTAGGGCAATTATACAATCAACGTATAGCGGGAGTTGAAAGGGTATACCGTGAAACAGATCATTATTTGAGAATCGTTTGTCGAAATATATATATCTCTAATAGAATTCAACTTATAGCTTACTTCGGAATGGCGAATTTACTGAAAAATATCATCGAACCTAGAGAATCGTCCGTAAGTATTGTAATTTTATTGCGATCTACTCGCAGATAATACCGACTTTGTCGATATAACGATGTACATAGCGAACGGCGTTGTAAATGATCGATTATAAATGATTTGAATACAAGGGCTACTCACTTTTAATATTTCAACTCTATATTTTTTATAGGCTAACAATTCTACGTGGGCCGGATTCGTACGAGAAAATGCGGACAGTTTAGGTAGTTCCGGTTGGCCTAGTTTGGAGACTGTATTCGCCATAGATGGGGTCGTTGAAACACGAACGGTTTATAATGACGATGATTGGAATGTGGGTATAAGAAGTCCGACGACCATCCTCCTAAATGATTCTCCTTCACTTCCGGAGATTAAAACACGTAAATGTGTAGACGAATTAGCCCGTTTATTCTCGCCCAGATTTTGCAAAAACTGTAATCAGTCATTAAGCGTTGAAGTTTGCGGAAAATGTCGAGTTAGTTTATGCCGAGATTGCGCGTGTTTCGCTCGACAGGTGTCATTCGGGGTTTTTATGTGTCCGAGCTTTTGTAGTTGTGAGTTTTGTGGTTATTGGCGAATGAAACTTTCCAAATAATCAAAACTGGTGATAACGATAAAGAGCTGCCACACTTATCTTTGGATGGTATATTTATTATCATTGGATACTCGTTGAAACCGACTATCGGCCATATAAAGTCATATCGAAACGACTCTGGACGGGGACTGAAAGAAAGAAGAACGCAACTTCGGTTGTTAAAGTTCAAAGTATATATTTATTTATACAAATGAATTTAGTAATGACCGTTACAAAACGAAAATACAACTGAGCTAGCCTAGTACACAAACGCCGATTGCATTTCCATAACCTTGTGAAAGAGCTAAGGGTATATCGATAACGAACGCAACGGTACGCCCTGGTGGCGAAATCAACTAATCAAGAGGTTTGATCGGTTGTCTTGTGTACTCGCGCGGTAAAAGTCTGTTTATTAAGAATTTACGCATCTCAGCGGCAGATTCTTCGGCTTCATCGTTTGATAAGTCATCTTCCTCACGCATCCTTTTCTTAGTCGCCATTACTTTCTGATGAATCGGGTGCTGCCGTAGTTTTCTCCATAACCTTAAATTACGGACGTAGATATTTCGGAACCTTGTCTGTATTCTAGGTAAAAGTTTGTCATATGCCATCTGATGCGCAATTGGTTCATCCATTCCGCCTTCTTCGTAAACTTCCGCAAGATCGTTTATATCGGATTCATGATCATCAATCGCTTCATCCGCGAAGAGATCCCACAAACACTCGTCATCTTCGACGTCATCATTGTCACCAGCAGTATCATCCTTATCGTCATCATCATCATCCGTAACTTCTCCGTCATCATCATCAGCGTCGTCACCATTACCTTCACCATCATTGTCATCATCATTATCTTCACCATCGGCGTCAGTACCGTCGGTATCATTTTGATCACCATGGTAGCCGAGTAGCGCAGGGTCAAAGGTCACTTCCCTGGGTATTGTAGTTTTACATCCGGGTCCTCATCTTACATCCGGGTCCTCATCTTACATCACGGTTTTTCCATGTTCGGTCGTATTGACCACTCATTGCCCTGGTGACAAAAAACTGGAACTAGTGGGGGATAACTCCGATGATGACGTATGAAACGGCGCCCCCTGTTGGCAAATAGAGTCATATCACTTTAGCCGAATGTCGATGTTTAACTCTATCATTCATCTTTGGTAATTTCGTGGTCGATCCGTATATACTACATAGTCGGGTTAGGAAGCGTTTTAAATAAGGTCAGATGCACTTTTACAATGGCGGATATTAATAATGATGCGACAAAGATCACTGTCGGGTTACGTGACAGCCCGGAGTTATCTCGCACTAGTTCCAGTTTTTGTCACCAGGGCCACGAGTGGTCAACACGACAGATGACGTCACAAGTCGCTCGGTGGTGGTGGTGGTGGTGGTGGTGTCTGTACATATAGGACTTTATATGAACTTTCGTAACCTTTTGAGTCCTATCCCGGTGGTGGTGGTGGTGGTGTCTGTACATATAGGACTTTATATGAACTTTCGTGACCTTTTGAGTCCTATCCCGGTGGTGGTGGTGACTGTACATATAGGACTTTATATGAACTTTCGTGACCTTTTGAGTCCTATCCCGGTGGTGGTGGTGACTGTACATATAGGACTTTATATGAAACTTTCGTGACCTTTTTGAGTCCTATCCCGGTCGTGGTGGTGGTGGTGGTGACTGTACATATAGGAATGAACACGGGTCCCTCATCAGTCCATATGTATCGGTCGACTGCTCAACATGTCCTGTACGTGTACGTTCTGTCAGAGAATCTTCTCTCGTCGCGATAGTATGCTCAGACACATTCGATGCAAACACAACCAAGAGCCACCACCGACCCTCGCTATAGGTCCAACAAGTAGAGTAGAGCAACCCTATACGATGACGCTGAGTGAGCCTACGAAGGTCGTATTACCATACGGAAGGTCGTATCACCATGCGGGCGGAAGTATTGTCCATGGGGACGATTTTTCCAGTTCCGGTAGTAATGGTAAAAATACATATACTCCAGGTCAAACTTTTGGCTACCATGGTGATCAAAATGATACCGACGGTACTGACGCCGATGGTGAAGATAATGATGATGACAATGATGGTGAAGGTAATGATGACGACGCTGATGATGATGACGGAGAAGCTACGGATGATGATGATGACGATAAGGATGATACTGCTGGTGACAATGATGACGTCGAAGATGACGAGTGTTTGTGGGATCTCTTCGCGGATGAAGCGATTGATGATCATGAATCCGATATAAACGATCTTGCGGAAGTTTACGAAGAAGGCGGAATGGATGAACAAATTGCGCATCAGATGGCATATGACAAGCTTTTACCTAGAATACAGACAAGGTTCCGAAATATCTACGTCCGTAATTTAAGGTTATGGAGAAAACTACGGCAGCACCCGATTCATCAGAAAGTAATGGCGACTAAGAAAAGGATGCGTGAGGAAGATGACTTATCAAACGATGAAGCCGAAGAATCTGCCGCTGAGATGCGTAAATTCTTAATAAACAGACTTTTACCGCGCGAGTACACAAGACAACCGATCAAACCTCTTGATTAGTTGATTTCGCCACCAGGGCGTACCGTTGCGTTCGTTATCGATATACCCTTAGTTCTTTCACAAGGTTTTGGAAATGCAATCGGCGTTTGTGTACTAGGCTAGCTCAGTTGTATTTTCGTTTTGTAACGGTCATTACTAAATTCATTTGTATAAATAAATATATACTTTGAACTTTAACAACCGAAGTTGCGTTCTTCTTTCTTTCAGTCCCCGTCCAGAGTCGTTTCGATATGACTTTATATGGCCGATAGTCGGTTACAACGATTATCCAATGATAATAAATATACCATCCATAGATAGGTGTGGCAGCTCTTTATCGTTATCACCAGTTTTGATTATTTGGAAAGTTTTATTCGCCAATAACCACAAAACTCACAACTACAACAGCTCGGACACATAAAAACCCCGAATGACACGTGTCGAGCGAAACACGCGCAATCTCGGCATAAACTAACTCGACATTTTCCGCAAACTTCAACGCTTAATGACTGATTACAGTTTTTGCAAAATCTGGGCGAGAATAAACGGGCTAATTCGTCTACACATTTACGTGTTTTAATCTCCGGAAGTGAAGGAGAATCATTTAGGAGGATGGTCGTCGGACTTCTTATACCCACATTCCAATCATCGTCATTATAAACCGTTCGTGTTTCAACGACCCCATCTATGGCGAATACAGTCTCCAAACTAGGCCAACCGGAACTACCTAAAATGTCCGCATTTTCTCGTACGAATCCGGCCCACGTAGAGTTGTTAGCCTATAAAAAATATAGAGTTGAAATATTAAAAGTGAGTAGCCCTTGTATTCAAATCATTTATAATCGATCATTTACAACGCCGTTCGCTATGTACATCGTCATATCGACAAAGTCGGTATTATCTGCGAGTAGATCGCAATAAAATTACAATACTTAAAAAAAATATATATATATATATTTCGACAAACGATTCTCAAATAATAATCTGTTTCACGGTATACCCTTTCAACTCCCGCTATACGTTGATTGTATAATTGCCCTAATTAAAGCGATATCGGTCTGTAAATATAAATATTCGAACCCCCAATATTATCATATGCTAATTGCAATCGAGTTCTGCGAGTTATAAGTGGTTTCTGTTATTCGATCACGCCTGTTACCACAACACACACCCCTTCGCATTGACAGGTATTAAAATCAATACAATTATGTATCATGACCGCCTTCTAGCTGTATAGCGAGGTTAAATATGAATATATACCGAGTGTTTGGTAATGCTAATTGCAATTTGTAAAAAATTAATAGTCTACAATATATATGAACGCTTAACGTACAGATTCGGAGAATTTATTGCTATGAACCCGTATAAAAATATATATCGAAATATCACCTTTTTGTAAAAGCGGAATGAAACCTAAAATATAGGCTATTTAATCGTTATTAACGATTATCGTATAAATTCGGAGAATTTATTTATAATACCATATGTAGATCTTTAATATATATATTCAGGTAAAATTATAACGCATATAATTTATTAATATCCAGACGCAATAATTTATACGAATAAAAATTATTAATGACGTATGAGTAGTATACAAAGAGCCTTTCGAGGCTTTAGCGCCTCACTGCGCATGCGCAGAACTTGGTGTGACGTCATAAGTGTGGATGTGCGCATGCGTGAGTGGATGTGTGGTGGAGGTGGGTACAAGATGGCGGCTACTTACCTCCCACCACACCACCGCACAGGCCGCCATGTTGTACCCACCTCCACCACACAGTGCACTGATTGACACCGGTGTGGTGGAGGTGGGTACAAGATGGCGGCCTGTGTGGTGGTGTGGTGGGAGGTGAGTATCCGCCAATTTGTACCCACCTCCACCACACATCATCAATTGATGGTGGAGGTGGGTACAAGATGGCGGCCTGTGTGGTTGTGTGGTGGGAGGTGAGTATCCGCCATTTTGTACCCACCTCCACCACACATCATCAATTGACAGGAGGTGGGTACAAGATGGCGGCTTGGTTTTAAGGGTGGTGGGAGGTGAGTATCCGCCATTTTGTACCCACCTCCCACCACTCTTCATCAATTGACGTGGTAGGAGGTGGGTACAAGATGGCGGCTTGGTTTTTAGTGGGAGGTGGGTACAAGATGGCGGCTTGGTTTTAAGGGTGGTGGGAGGTGAGTATCCGCCATTTTGTACCCACCAGCAGGAAGCATGTAGGAGGGGTGAAGAGAATATATCGCGCATAAGTGTAACACTTCAAAGGCCCTTTTCAGGGCCAACCATCTTTCTCGGAAGAGAAAACTTCTTTCAAAAGCACAAAAAAATTAACACCAGCCCCCATCATCCTTTTTCCAAAAAAAAAAAATTTCAAAAAAAAAAAAAAAAAATCTTCACACTGTCAAGGTTAAAATTTTTTTATTTTTTTTTATTTTTGAGGTAGTGGGTCGAGTGAAGTATCAAATTGAAGCTGACGTGAAATGCTTCACATTGATACCTCACTCGACCCCATTGGACCACTAGGGGCTCCCCTAACTCCAAAAAGGCTATTTTGAAGATCGATATCAATCTTCATTTTTTTTTTTTTTTTTCAATTTTATTTTGGAGGTAGTGGGTCGAGTGAGGTATCAAATTGAAGCATTTCATGAATGCTTCACATTGATACCTCACTCGACCCGATTGGACCATTAGGGACGCCTCTAACCCCAAAAAGGCTATTTTGAAGATTGATATCAATCTTCAATCTTCATTTTTTTATTTTGGAGGTAGTGGGTCGAGTGAGGTATCAAATTGAAGCTTACGTTGAATGCTTCACATTGATACCTCACTCGACCCCATTGGACCACTAGGGGCTGCCCTAACTCCAAAAAAGGCTATTTTGAAGATTGAAGATTGATATCAATCTTCAAAATAGCCTTTTTGGGGTTAGAGGCGTCCCTAATGGTCCAATCGGGTCGAGTGAGGTATCAAATTGAAGGTGACGTGAAGGAGCATCTGATAGACTGGGTGTGGGCTTGAATTAGGGTGATTCTGCGCATGCGCGAAGGCCGAAGGCTATGAAAATAGCCTTTTTGGAGCTAGGAGAACCCCTAGTGGCCCGATGGAGCCGAGTGAGGTATCAATGTGAAGCATTCATGAAGGGGCATCTGATGGACTGGTGTGGGTTGAACTATCGGCATTCTGCGCATGCGCGAGAATGGAAATAGACGTTTTGGAGCTATTTTACTATTAAAAAAAGGAAAAAAGAATGAACACTAAGCATTTTTTTAATTTTCTACTATTTTTATTAACACAGAATGAACGTATTCACAAGGGTATTGAATTTAATACAATTATATCTGAGTATTGAATTTTTAATACAATTAACAGTCAAAAAACTCTGAAATTTTTAATACAATTATACGCTCTCCAGATTTGGCGGTGATTCGGTCTCGGGAAAAAGCTTCCGCGGAGAAAAAGTAGTCCCTAGATAAAATGGTCCGATGGGGTCGAGTGAGGTATCAAAGTGAAGCTTAGGTGAGGGGGCATCTAATGGGCTGGGTGTGGGATTGAAATATCGGCATTGTGCGCATGCGCGGTGGCCGAAGGGTATGAAAATAGCCTTTTTGGAGCTAGGAGATTGACTACTGGTCCAGTGGGGTCGAGTGAGGTATCAATGTGAAGCATTCATGAAGGGGCATCTAATGGACCGGTCTGCGTGAATCGGGCGTGACCTGGGACTATGGGATGCATGTACTCACTTGGTTCTGGGTATTTGTCATCACGGGGAGGTCACGTGATCAGTTCAAGGTCATATCCATTTTTTCCATCACGGTTGTGCGCAGGTGTATGACGTCACTTCCGGTCTGCGTGAATCGGGCGTGACCTGGAAAAAGGATTGATCTGTAATCTGTGTTGTTGTTGTTGTTGTTGTTGTTGCTCCCTTTTTTTGGACTAACCCATCAGAATAGTACGTATCACGGACTACACCCGTAGAGCTACATCTGGTCTATAAAACATGTCCCTCTGGATCCCACACCTTCATTTCTACAGAGCCATGGCGGAGATCCAGCCCCATGCGACTCGCATTTTACAGTATGCCACCGTGGTGAATTCATTCACGGGTATGGTCCAGTGGGGTCGAGTGAGGTATCAATGTGAAGCATTCATGAAGGGGCATCGGTTGGGCTGGGGTGGGGTTGAACTATACCGTTTAGGTGTATTGATGATAATAAAATTTAAAGATCACATGTCCAACACATACTCACATAATGAAAGCAAGAATCGAACTTGCGTCCCCTCGAGATGAAGGATACCCGTCCAGGTTTCATTTTTTTGAGGTGTACTGAAATGCTCTCTCTAATTTATGCCACGGTATCTATTTTTACAGCTGTCAACTGTTATGGTTTGGTCACAATGTTGCCATTTTCTCCCCTATATTTAGCGTCCACAAAAAGAAGAGTATATTACAGCAATTATGTTCAAGAAAACACCCCGCTAGAAAATTGTCTTCAAATTGTCTGTTGTTGTGGGAGTATAAAAAAATCCTGGTCAACAGGGGCGCGTATATTTCGTGCGACGCTATGTTGCCAATGCATTGAAATTTGAATAGGTTGTCTGCATGGGTTTCAACGCAAGTATAGTACTAAAGTCTAGCTTACCTGATAAAAGAGTTTAGTCCAGATGATCTGGGGCTGTTTTTTTCCTAGGTGGGTATAACACACCATGAAGCCTTCATCACGATGCATTCGTATGCTAAAAAATATGGGTATCACCAACCGTTCCCGTGGAGTAGAATTTCATCCACCAGCTTTCACTGTTGTGGTGCGGGTCGGGGAGCGGGAGTTTTGCACTAATGAAAACCAATGTCGTCCTCTCTCACGAAACCAAACACAAAAATTGACAAATTATACGGACTGCCACGATAAGCGAATGTATGCAACAAATAGCGTTCCGTACTGCAGATGTCCGATAAAATCCCTCCAGTCAAGGGAGGAGTGTTACAGAATGTTGATTCCACAAAACCTGTTCGGTGGCCTACATCATCGTTCAATCGCTGATCATAAAGGCTGCGTTCAGCTCACCAGAACTGTATACACTTCGAAATCTGTGAAAGAATATCAATTTTCACGTTTCCTGTCTGATATCACACAAATTGATGCGTCCGCTCGAACACAACACAGCACACTCCCTCGATTACAGTCTACGTGTGACGGGTATACATGCAGGCGATGAATCGTGCAGAGTTTCGTCACATTATTCATCTCAGCGGACACCGAAAGGAACAAAGTTCCGTTATAAACTGCGACAGAGAATGTTCCCCAGCTCAGAAAACACAAAATGGCTGCTCAAGACCAAAATTTGCCCGGATAATAACGTCGTTCAAACCACAGCGCCATCTATACGCTTTGGTGCAAGGGAGACAACTCGGACTAGACCAATTCCCAGGCGAAGATCATGTCCGCTATATTTGGCCTGTATGGGTATAGGGGTGATCGGTTTTTTTATGGCTTTTACTATGAGCTATGAGGTTGATCATGTAGAATACGATGGAAAAAAATTTGAAAGTACCGCGTAGGCTTGTATATAGATCCATATAGACCCATATACACTCATATACTGGGATATTAGTATGTATAAATCCATACGGGGTGGACATGTTGGAGTCTAGGTGGAGCACTAGTGGCCCGATGGGGTAGAGTGAGGTCTTATTTTAAAGCTCTCGAGGAAATAAATAAATAAATAAATAAATAAATAAATAATAAAAAAAATAAAAAAATCGGCGAGTAGTAGACGAAGGGAAAATTGGAAAGTACTGACCATGCCCCAGAATACTTCATATGCATATCACGGCCTTAAGGCCTATGTAAGATGTAATCTACTTCACAGTTTAGTAGTATAAAAAGCGCAAGTCCTATTGACCTTGCCCCTTCCAAAGAAATAAAATCGGCTCTATTTTACAGGAGTATATACGCAGGTCACGTGGGTTGTCACGTCACTTCCGGGTTTTCACTAAACACTACCTCCAAACATAGAAGAGTTCCAATTTTTTCCCTTAGACGTCCGTATGTTCATCCTCCAAACCCACAAGAGTTCCAATGTTCAACCGCCGGGGTGTTTTCCCGCCCCAGCGCCCCGCAGCGCGCGCGCGCGCGCGTCATCCCGCGTCATCCCCGGCAGTGCGCGCGCGGACGCGGGTCAAAAGGTCAAAGGGTCACCTCCAGGTCAGACGGTCCAATGTCCAATGAGACAATGTTGCGGCATCGCTATAGTCAGAGCTTGAGCACAAAAAAGGGGATTCTAGATGAACCTGGGAAAGATGGGCAGTTCCATTTGGACCAATCAGCGGTCGAGAAAAAGAGCCAATCAGCGGTCGAGAAAAAGAACCAATCAGCGATCGAACAATCAGCCAATCGAATTGGGGTATTCACGGTGTGCTTTCGCTGACGTCCGCGCCTACATCTGGGTTCTTGTACACCCGGGTAATGTTTTCTGGACATGGATGGGTTACCTTTGGCTCCATTCTAGGCCACTGATTGGCTAATACGGTGTTCAAAGCCACTTTCATGCATTATGCTCATAGAACTTATAGTCATAATCTATACGTGTTGGACGAGTCTCTTCACTCACCGTATACACGTACCTCAATGAAATGCCCGCTCCAAACCTAGACCAAAGACACGTACTTGGTCTGTAGGCTGATTTCATTGGCTCTCTATTTTTACTATAGTGCTCTTGCATTCTAACCTTGATGGGTTACCTAGAACTTATAGTCATCAACATAATCTATACGTGTTGGACGAGTCTCTTCACTCACCGTATACACGTACGTCAATGAAATGCCCGCTCCAAACCTAGACCAAAGACACGTACTTGGTCTGTAGGCTGATTTCATTCGCTCTCTATTTTTACTATAGTGCTCTTGCATTCTAACCTTGATGGGTTACCTAGAACTTATAGTCATCAACATAATCTATACGTGTTGGACGAGTCTTTTCACTCACCGTATACACGTACCTCAATGAAATGCCCGCTCCAAACCCTAGACCAAAAACACGTACTTGGTCTGTAGGCTGATTTCATTGGCTCTCTATTTTTTACTATAGTGCTCTTGCATTCTAAACTTGATGGGTTACGTTTTGGCCCCATCCTACACCACTGATTTCAGTTTGACTGAATCTCCACATTGGGCATTGATGCATTAGGAATAAAACACACAAGACAGGGTTTTTTGGTGAGATCTCATTTTTTTTTTATTCAGTGAACAACAACAACGTGAGAACAACCACGTGAAAACTCAAGCCCAGAACAAGGGGCTTGTAATTAACTGAAGCCCAGAACAAGGGGCTTGTAATTAACTGAAGCCCAGAACAAGGGGCTTGTCATTAACATTGAAGCCCAGAACAAGGGGCTTGTACATTGAAGCCCAGAACAAGGGGCTTGTCATTAACTTAAGCCCAGAACGGGGCTTGTACATTGAAATGATGGGCGGCCCAGTCATAGACGAGTACATCGCGGTCCTCGGCCTGGGGGTACTCGTCAAACATCTGTACGATAGTAGATAAGGGTCTTCCCCGGCATCGATGGTACAGGTAAAACAAGCAATATTGTCCGCACACGCCACTGGTCAGGCTTTGCAACGTTTGACTGTTCCAACACCACGTCTCTGTGCCTTGATCCATGAAGTCTGTTAAATCGGGATGGAGGGGTGGCAGACCGTACGGGTCAAAGTATTCCCCTGCTGTTCTGTCAAGTACACGGCCACCCAGTGTTCACCGGGCCGATCCATCGGATCCGTGTTGAGAACGTAAGCAGCCGGATACATACGGTCTAATGGAAACACATCTCGGGCGAACACCCCTTGAAAGACCCTACGTGTCTCTGGGTCATTCTCCAGCACGGTGGTTATCTGGTCTGTATCCATGTTAGGTGGAGAAGTCACACAGACGTTGCGCGCCTTGTCCACTTGAATGATGTTGTCAAACTCGGCGTAGCAGATCACATTGACGGTGGTCGCCAGGGCTCGTGCAAAGTGGATTTCCAACCGTAAGTTGCCTTGCTTGGCCAGGGCCAGCTGATGGTCGTTCTCTAAGGTGGGGTCAGATCGAAACAGAACAACGTGTATCCGTTCGCGTAGTCCTCCCGACTGATCATATTCCCTTCGTCCTGGTTTATTTGACCGGTGGCTGTAAACAGGCTCTGATAGGCTCGAATGAAATTCCTCCGCCCAAAGTTCGGTGTTAAGGCCGTGGCTGGCACCTGTTGTCCATCCACATGCAGGGCCACAAAATTGATGCCGAAATGTTGAAAGTCAAACGGATTCTCTTGGTAGGCTCCGCTGAAAATGGTATTTTCCACACAGGCCAGGATCAATCGCTTGGGTAGTTCCCCCAGGAACAGGTTTTCTTTGTTGGCGCCCATATTTCCAGCAGGCACAGAGAACACTTTGGTTTGCACACGTCGGATAGGGTACTGGGCTGGTTTTGTTTCCAAGGCTTTCATGTGTCCCAATTGAACGGCTGGATTCGGTTTCACTTTTCGGACATACAGGACTGCGTCTTGGATGACAATCTTATAGTCCGCTACATGCCCCTCTACGTTAGTGGCCATCAAGGCGAAGGTCGGAGGCGCCCGTATCAGTCGGATTTTGATGGGGATCTTGTTCAAGAGGTACCGGTCTTGCATGAACATGTCTGCATGCAGTCGACCCATCATATCCACCGAGGCACTGTTCGCAGTGAAAGCCTTCCGTTTGTTATATCCCCCATTGTCCGCCGTGTCCATGTGCTCGGCCGTGTCCCTGTAGAATAAAGCGGTTGTCAGCTGAGATTTTTTAGCCTCTCGGCCATACGACAACAGTGTCTCGATGTAGGCTCGATAGGGGTACGTGTTGGTGGAGTCACTGATGAGTTTGTCGCTGAGAAAAATATCCACCTGCTGAAACATCGAGTGCAGCCAGAGATTCGTCGGGCCCACCGTTGCTTGGTCAGCGATTCTGGTGCCAGCTCCATTGACCACCTTGGCTTTCACATACAAGTAGGTATGGGCTAAATCCACATAGGCCGTATCCGCATTACTGATGGTGAACTCGATGGGCCCGGTTTCGTTGATGCTGGAGAGCGGGAGATGCTCCACCCATAATCCTTGTTCGACACTGGTTTGTGTGGGCGGCACGGTCCACAAATCAAATTCACTGTTGGTGGAGGGCAGGACTCGGCGTGGATTAAGGCCATGTTTTAAGAAAAGATATCCCGGGTCTTCTTGGATGTGCGTCGTCGCTGGGTCGGTCGTCGACTGGTGCGTGGTCTCGGTGGGGCAGCTCTTTTATTCCCTACGGTGCGTTGTGCTTTGGCCACCAAGACGCCTCCCGCTTCTTTGGCCCGCCGTTTCAAGGATTCTTTGGGTGCCGTACCCCCCAAGACATCACCGGCCACTTGCAGTCCACTGCGTACCGCTTGTTTGCCGATTGCTTTCACCCCACGCGTCACCAAGGGCAGGAACGTTTTCACAATGCTGCCGATTATGTTCCCCAGACCATGTCCTCGTTGCATGCGTGCACCGCTAAAGACCGGAAAGCCACCCCGGCCTGTTGGGCATAATAGTCGGCATAGCTGCGTGCATCGCACTCGTAAGGTACTTTCATTATGCAAAGTGGGGAGCACGTGCTTGTCGAAAATGAAGTGTCAGCACCACTTTTCCTCGTTCGAATGCCACCGGTCGTCCCGTGTCATCTCTTATATCCACCGTGATCGTGTTGATGTCAGTTTGTCGTACGGGCAAGTAGAGCATGTGGGTGAAACTGTGGGTGACTTGACCTCCATACGTCTTTTTAATGGGGACCACCCGTAACAGAGGTGTGTTGATATCGCCCACGATGTGGTTGTCCACCACGTCCGAGTAGACGTAGAGTCCGTACATACCCGACTTCATATCCATCGGCATCTCGCCATGGTGTTGGGTGGGACCAGCGAACGTCTGTAGATCGAAACCCAGCATTTGCTGTAGTGTAGGACTGAGTTTCACATTCACGGTATCGGTGACGGTAAGCTGTGCCTTGTCGTTGTGTACGTTGACATCGAAGAACACGTTTCTCTTGAAGCGCAAGGCTATCAGGCGTGTTGCACTATCCGTCACCCCCCGTAGCGCCTCATCATGCATCAGTCTTGACAGCCCACCCATGAACTCTTTGGGGGTATCGTATTGGCCTTCGGGCAGGGTGAGTCGGGTGTTTTTGCCTTCGTAGGTGACCTCGTACCACACTTCATTGGCTCGCACGTTGTACCACGAGTAAGGGTATTTGATATCCACGAGGGCACATTCCCACCGGCCAGGTAAATGTAACGGTTGCGGTAACTGGGTGACGTACTTGGCCACGGTGTTGTCAGGAAACACATCCAGCGAACTGTTACTGGGTAGGGTCAGGTAAAACATGGCGACTGAGCTGTCCTGCTGCTGTTGGTTTTAATAGGTCTTCCAGGCCTTGGGCGGTTGTGTCCGGCGTCGTGTTCGTCGCGTTGACTTGCTACGTGTCACGGCTCTGGAGATGTGGGTGTCCTGATCGAGGGTGGTTTTATAAAGGTCTGAAAAGAAGGTGCCCGTTGTGATGGTGGTGGAGTTTTGGGGGGTGACTCCGGTTCCCAGTCGGCTTCCCAAGAAGGTTGTGGTGAGAGTCGTGGTGCACGACTCGGCGATTGCTGGGTTTGCTGCATAAAGGCCCAGCGGTGGGGTTCCCCACCAATTCCTGTGGTACATGCATGTCTTTCAAGCCTTGAGCGAAGACCTCCCATCCTCGAGGATCGGTGTGCGATCTGCGTTGACGCATCAGATCATTCACTAAATCCGTCATGTGGGTGCCGGGCACCACCTGATTCTGTACCAGGAGTTCGCCTTTATCATTCCAAGTCATGTTAGGATTCTGTTTCATCCGTTGTAATACCAGGCCAGCTTGTTTCTTGAACGAGGCAGGTACACTCTTCAGCACTTCGTCTTCCACCCACTGTGGGCTGTGGGGGCTACCTCATCCGGCTGTTGGAACGGTGCTGAGGTCAGCGGTCTGTCACGTGGTGGTGGTGGTGGTGGTGGTGGTGGTGCTGTTGCTGGGGTAGAGAGGGTTTTGTATTGGTCCATGAACGTCATGTACCGCTGAAGCGTCTCATTGTACCATTGTACTTTCTCACTGTCGCTTAACCCCGGTCTCTGTAAGATCTGCTGCATCTCTCCATCGAGGGTGTTTATGGTCTTCACCGTAGGTGGGACAGGGTAGGGTGATTGGAGGTTTTGCAGGAACCGTGGTTCGACGAGGACCATTTTTTTCGTGTGGTTCATTGTCGGCCGAAGAGTCCACCCAATACTGGACCCAACACGGAAGCGGCCAACGGTGCTAAGATGGCCCCGAGAAAGCCGCCTTTCTGTAACACCTTTTTCTTTTGTGTTTGAGGGACCCGCTTCTGGACTAGGGTTCGGAGACCTATCTTATGCTTGGCCAACTTGGTCTTCTGAGCCGGAGTCAGTGGTACGTTGCCTTTTAACAGGTTGTACCTGATCTCGCACAGACAGCGTACAAGGTCAGGGTCCGCACCGCGTACAATGGTTCGGACCAACTCGGGTGGGGCCGTCTTCAATACACGGAGCGTGGGAGCGTGCTTCTGTACTCGCGCAGACATCATGTACAACTAATGCCAGAACCCACAACTCT